>JAQIWP010000277.1:0-30216 GCA_034695525.1 Euzetes globulus
AGAGAGAGAGAGAGAGAGAGAAATTTGCCAACAAATTCATTTTTTAATTAAGTTTTGAGAGAATAGCCTAAAAACAGTTGACGTAAATCTGCACAAAAATAACTTAAGATCCAGTTTTGGGAATCATATTCCATATATAGCTTTTGATTTTGATTTTGAGATCAAAGTTATCTCTTCTCTATTTTCTTCATAATTTAATTAATGCAAGAATTTTGTCGAAATGAAGTAATTATGGGTTAATTTAGAGCTTTTCTCTGTATATTTGTAATCGTTTCTTATGATAAACTCAAAGCAATTGCGAACATTTTTTTACCTAAGAAGAAGACACGAGCTGTGAATATGTAGTGAATTGTCTGTAGTAGTTGTTGTAGTAGTGATCATAACCTGTTTTGCACCACTTATATGAAGAATCTCTGAAAGTCTTTTTTCCAAAGATATTTTTGCTGATTCTGTTCGAGTCAAATATTGAAAAGTTCTGAGTAATCATCAGTTTCTTCACGATTCTTGCATTCATGTAATTAAATTTTTAATCATTTAATCTGATTTTTTTTTACTTCTCTTCAAACTCTGGAGACTCAAGAATAAGATCAGAAAAGTTCAACACAACAGATAAAAACCAAAATTAATGAACAAAAAAAGTTATTTTAGTTTTGATTTTCGTCAAAATTATAAATCAGAAAATATATATAAACGGAAACACGAATTGTGTTTTGAATTATGACATAAAATATCTCTTCATATTTTTTATGGTATAACGATTTCACAAATTAAAGGCTTAACTCATTTGAGGACCAAAATGAAGAAAATAGCAAAAAACCAGTCTTTGACTTACGTTCAAACAAATAGTCTGAGAGTTTGAAGTTCTAATAAAATTAAGCGATAAATCGCCAAACACTTGACATTAACTCTTTTCCCTATTATTATTATTATTATTCTTTTAAATAAATTTCTAACCAATCGATTGTTTGATTTGTTCAAACTTAAAGACAATATATCTTTTGTGTTAAGAATACTTTTCCTCTTCACGAGTCACTGGTTTGTTTGAATTGATGCAAACATTTCTTTGCGTTCATAGGAAAAGATTGTTTAGCAATAGCTCTAACCGTTTGTTTATTTTAAACATTTTATATAAAAAATAGAAGAAAAAAGTGATCGAAGTTTGTGTTATATTTCAAACGATAGAGTCTTTCGAATGGTTTAAATGAAAGAAAATAAAAGTCAGATTAGAATCGTACAGTTTTTTGATGATCAACTGATGTGTATTAAGAGATAATTGTGTTGATAGCGTGTAAACCTATTATTATATCATCTTTTAATAGCTGTAAGACAACTGCATAATTGTGCGAACTTCGCATCAGTTCTCAGCCACAAAATCCGACGGACGACTAAAAATTCAGTTAATTAACAATAAATTCAAATGAGTCTTATTTTGATCTTGTCTTTGAACATTTATTTGTCTTCGGAAGAGGATCTCATCAATACTGACAATCATTTAATTGCCTCTCTGAAGGGGAATACTCTAACTCTGGTATACTAATCGGTTATGTATTTTTCAAATTTTATTATCGCTTTGAGGAAATATTTATTCAAACATTCAGTAAGTCTTTCAATGAATGAAAGAACAGTCAAATAGTTCGTGAAATTTTTGATCCGAAAAAATCGAGTAAAAAAGTTTAATTTATGAAAATTTATAATCAATTCCAGGACATTATTAACCTTCAGATTTTAAAATAAAATTGTCGTTTTAATTATTTAATTCCTCAATAAAACTATTATTAGAAGAATTGCCAAAAACATTTTCAGAATTAATTAACTGAAAATTTGATGCAAAATAAAGTTTTGAATTTTGAGGAAATGCATAATTCAGTCAAATGTTTTTGAGTCAAACCTTTTATTTTTATTCTTGTTGAACTAATTTTGTTGAATATATTGAATTAGTTTTGCTCTCTATTCTCTTCTTTATTATTCCATTTTTCAAAATTTCCAACAGATTTTCAAATAATTAAAATATATATGGTTTGAAAACTTGAGTGAAAACCTTTTGATATTTTTTAAAATCTTATCTAAATATCAATTAATTCGGAAAAACAAAAATATTGTGGCAATTATTTCTCCACAAACTTTTCCACTAACTCTAGTTTCAGACATAAATCATTTTAAAATAAAAGTTACTCTGGTTTTTATCATTTGTATTATTCGATTCTTTCAATGAGTCTGTAATACATTAACTAGATCACTTTGAAATAACGATGTTCATAGGAATACTGCAAACGATTTAATGAATTTTTCTTATGATTTCAAAAGAATCGTCAGTTTTAAAGACCATTTAATTACGTGATTTCAAAACTTTCCGATACTTTTAGAAAAACAATAATAACAGTGTTTTGTTTTTATTTGGTTATCGTTAGAAGTTTTAACTTAAAACAAAAGCACAGCACATAATAACAGTCCAATGATTGACATCATTATAACTCCTCGGAAAATAGAAGTACTCCAAGAGTTGAATTACAGTATCAGATCATACCATAAGTCACGAACTTTTTTCTCTCCATATATTAAAATAGCATTTTTGCACATATTTTAAGTGTAACTTATATTTGAGTTTTGATTTGACTCTTATCTAAACTATCGGTTCTATTCCTCCCTCTTTTGTCTTGATTTTTGAAGACATGCAGCTGTTGTCAGAAATAGTTTAGAAACTATTTTCCAATCAAATTGAAGTTCAGTTGATTCAGTGTTTTATTGATTGAGAGTCAGTGCGAAAAATAAAGTAAAAGTTTCGAAAAAGTGTTCATTCAATTATATAAAAAAATTATAATTCGTTTAGTTTTACATTTATTTCACTGCATTAATGTTGGAATACTTGAGAAAAAAGCTATTCGTGAGTCCAAACAAGCGAACAAAGTCACGAAAACATGTGAGAGGGGCTAAAAAGAGCCGCCATAAAATATTACTAGACGATAGAGGATCCACATTACTCTCTGAAGAGTATGATTTTAGTGGATCCGAGTATATGCCTCATGATATAGATGTTGCCAAATGGGTGCTCGGCGTTCACAATCCGGTGAACAAAACAGGTTACGCACCACTGCACTCAATATCCCGGTTAAGTCCGACTCGCAGACAAACCCATTCTCAGGGCTCTCCGCTGACACCTCCGCCAACACCAGTACGCAGTTCATCGCGAATGGCATTCCAAAGAGTCCATAATTACAACTATCCCTCGCATTCATACCCAGTGCGTCTTCAATCAAGTTTAGCTCAAAACAAAAATTATGTCAGAAATCGAATCAATAGATCCAATGCTAACACAAAAAGTCCATTAATGACAGAGAAGTCCAATAAAACGAAAAATAAAACCAATAAATCGAGTGCTAAGAAAAAAGAACAAAATGCCAAACATAGAACTGATACAAGTCTTTCCAAAAGTAAGAAATCCCATTCGAAGCGCAGGTCATTGTCCAGAAGACGTCAGGTTTGTGACTGAGCTCAGAGCTCACACTCTATTCATAACTTTATATTATTATTATTATTCTGTTTAAATATAATTTCGGTTATAACTCATCCAAACCATTACTTATGCTCTAAATCTCTTCGATTCATAATTTAAACTCAAAACTAAAGTATTTTTTTAAGTTTAGCCCAAAATCTTGTTTTTACTTCATTTTGATTTGAGGAGAGAAACTCAATTGAAATTAATTAAAATTTTTGTTCAGTTTTTATTGTTTTGTTTGAATAAAATATCAGTTCGATTATTAGTCCACATCCAATAAACTTGCAACTTTCAAGTATAATCATCACTTCTGTGAACGTCTTCGTGTGAAGATTTTTTTAGGACTCTTCACAGTTGAGATGATCTGATTTTGATAAGTCATTCGAAATTTTATTCCACATCCAATGAACTTTTCCTCATTTTTAGCTTCATGCTTGTCTTAAGTATTCTCTTCAAAGTACAAATATGTTTCGTGCGATTTCAGTCTTGAATTATTTCAAAACAAATCATTTTTATATTGCTTATATTCAGGGGCTTAATGTGAATGAGTTCAAACATTATTAAATAATTTGAATATCGGTTAGCATTGTATTGCTTTTAACATTCAATCAATCAATCGCTGTCTTCTGAAAGGCTTTTCAATTGATTCGTTTTGCAATACTCTCTGATAAATGATTTCAGTTTTGAACATATTTGAAGTCATTTCAAATCAATTTCGAAAATTTTTCTTCACTTTCGTAAAACAAATTTAATTTTAAATGCAATGAAAGCCAATGAGGTATTGAAAGTGCGCTTAATTTTCTAAGTTAAATAAAGTATTGGGATATTTTGGTCTGAATTGGAGTTGGTCTGCAAAACTAATTAAAAGGTTTCGCACAAATGAGTTGTCGTCGGTCTACTAAAGGCATATAATTTTATTCGGTTGACGGACTCTTGCTTTCAGAGGGTTTACGCTTCAAAGCAATTGTTTGACCGCTATTTTCCACTTGTTTTTCTTCGACGACAGAAATTGAGAATATTTTCGCGTCAAACGATAGCAAAGCTGTTTGTCTTTATCACAAACACGAAACACTTGAGCCATAAGACTAACATTTGTAGTGAAGTCACACTAACAGAATGTTATCCTCCGAACCATACAATCACTGATATCTACCAATAATTATTGTCACTCTTATAGGGAGGCGAACGGGTCGGTTGGGAATACCAGAATGTAACTCTCACTAGAGTTCCCGGCTATGGATTCGGGATTGCTGTGAGTGGAGGTCGTGATAATCCACACTTCATCAATGGCGAGCCATCAATAGCTATTTCGGATGTATTGAAAGCGGGTCCAGCAGAAGGCAAATTACAGTCAGTTGACTCGAGCCTTCAAAGTGTTTTGTTTTGTGATTTATGGTATTTTGTCATATCTTTCAAATAGAGTTAACGATAGAGTGATCAGCGCTAACGGCGTCTCCTTAGAGAATGTCGATTATAATACTGCTGTTCAGGTGTTGCGCGAGTGCGGCAATACTGTCAACCTTCTCATCAAACGGAGAACACTTTTGCCAAACAGTGATCTGTTGAAAGTGACCCTCACCAAAAGCAATAAAAAAGATGGTCTCAAAAGATTATATCAGTTTGTGATCCCTCTTCTCCTCAACTAATGGTTTTTATCTGATTTGATGACAGATTTCGGAATAGTTCTCGGATGCAGACTATATATCAAAGAGATTACAAATCGCAACCTTATCGACAAAGAATCGTCACTACAAGAGGGAGACCTCATTGTCAAAGTGGGTCTCATTAGAGTTATGCCAACACTTGCCATCAATTAATTTATTTAACCCCAAAAACAGATAAACAATACGAGTACTGAAAACTTGAGTCTCAAAGAAGCGAAAAAGTTGATCGATAACTCTAAAGAAAAACTCAATTTAGTTATAAATCGCGAACAAAATACCAACAATAATAACAACCGACACAATGACACCAATATAAATGGCTATACCAACAGTCAGTCGCGGTGGTCGACAGCTAACCTCTACGACAATGCCATCGCTATCAAAGAAAACGGTTTCGATAACATGAATAACAATAATAGGAATAATTGGAGTAATCAGAATGTCTACGTCCAGCCCCCAACTAGAGGTACTATTCACTGATTTTAGTATTCCTTTTACATTTTGTTCGCAAATTCAGGTGATTTCGGCCATAATTCAGACGAAAAGAATAATTTATTAGCGATGCACTCACACGGAGGGCCTTCAGGAAGGAATAGGGGACCTATCACTGATATATCATTGAGCCAACTGGATCAACCGGCCACACCACTATTGACCTCTCATTCAAGAGATCCGTCACTACCAAAAGATGGTGACGCTCCTCCACGACCGCCACCTCCTCGACCTAACCACTTAGATGACGACCCACTATCACATAGAAAACATCAAATTGGAACTATATGTGAGCCACGATTCATCTCTTTTCAAAAGGATGGAAGCGTTGGCATTAGGCTGACCGGCGGTAACGAAGTCGGTATTTTCGTGACGGCTGTACAGCCGGGAAGTCCAGCCTCTCTGCAAGGTTTACAGGCCGGCGATAAAATACTGAAGTCTAATAATAAAGACATGAGAGGAGTGACTCGTGAAGATGCTGTTCTTTTCCTACTTAGTATTCAGGAACAAATAGATCTGGTCGTCCAAAACAGAAAAGAAGAATATGAAGAAATAGTGGCCAATCAAAAGGGGGACTCTTTTTATATTAGAGTACATTTCAATTATGACAGCGCTGGCAAAGGAGAGTTGACGTTCCACGTCGGAGAAGTGTTTCATGTAATCGACACACTATTCAATGGTGTGGTCGGTTCGTGGCTCGTCTATAGACTCGGTCGCAACAACCAAGAGATTCAAAAAGGAGCCATTCCTAACCGCAATAGAGCTGAGGAGTTAGCCGCAGAACAAAGCACCGAAAAGGCCAAAAAGGCCGACAATTCAAGTGAAAGCAGAGGAAGTTTCTTCAAAAGAAGAAGTGCCCGACGTTCTAAATCTTTAAGCAAAGATCATTGGGAGGAAGTGGTATTTGGCGACAGTCTCTCAAAGTTTGCCGCCTATGAAAGAGTGACTTTAAAACATCCCGGTTTCGTAAGACCTGTTGTGCTGTTCGGTCCTCTGGCAGACGTAGCCCGAGAAAAGCTGCTTAAAGATTACCCGGATAAATACGGTTCGCCACAATCGGAGACAAATACTGAAGATATGCCAAAAGGAAGTAAATTGAATGGAATTGTTAGACTCAGTGCCATCCGAGAGATTGTCGATAAGGGCAAACACGCACTGCTCGACATAACGCCCAGTGCTGTCGATCGGTTGAATTACGCACAGTTTTATCCCATTGTCATATTCATGAGAGCGGAGAACAAGTCTGTGGTAAAGGAGATGCGTTCGCGGGTCAGCAAATCCATTCACAAGAGTTCCCGCAAACTCTACGAACACGCGGTTAAACTCGAGAAACTTTGGTCGCATGTCTTCACTGCAACGGTAACTCTTGCCAGCGCTGACATGTGGTACAAGAAGTTGCGTGAAACCATCGATAAACAGCAGCAACAGAACATTTGGGTGGCGGAGTCCAAACCAGAAGAAGTCATTTCCGATGACTTCTTATTTCCGATGACTTCGAGACTTAGTTACGCGTCGTCTCCAGAGAGTGATTTGGATTTGGCCAACGATTCCCGTCTGGACAATGAGGACGAGAACTCTCACCGTTTGGTAAAAGCGTCGAGTGATCCCAGTATTGCCACCGCCGATGAGAATCCAATCGCAATGAATAGCTTTGGTTATCCGCCGCCCTATAGTTTGCGGCCAAACAATAAACAGGTATTTAATGGCTGTGTTTCTCAATTCATTGCATTCATTAATCATTTCATCGATTCATTGAATGATTCATTTGTTTTCACTATAGCTTCCGCTTCACATTCTTTTACGAAAGGTATTCATTAATTAATTCATTATTCATATCATTATCACATTTGATATCATTCTTAATATTGGAAACATTTCCATAAATTCTAACCAATATTTACATAAAATAAAGGAACTCTCGAAAGCGCTGACAAATGAGGCCAAATCCAAGTCTTCAGTCAATCCAAATATATCTTCCTCTGCCATCAACGATGCTGACAGAGAAGACTATTTCGGAAGGGATTCTTCAGCTTATAATACGTTAAAAGCAGGAGAAAGATATCCACCTCCGGGACCATCAAATGATGGAATTTATGGCACAAAAGCTCAGACTGGACCTGAACCTCCTCCCAGAGTTGACAGAAACAATAAGCCCTCTCGATTCCGAAGTGCTCACGAGAGGCTTTTTGGGCGCAGAGAGAGGGAGTCTTTCAGTACTCCTGATTACATAAACACCACATCACCCACTACTTCAGCCCCACAAAAATGCGATTCTTTAGACCGGCCGCCAATTACTAATGGAAGACATATCACCGGTGCTTTTGGTGACAGTTCTTCATATAGTAGTGATTCATATAATAAATATGGCAGTCCTACGAGTACTCTTGAAAACAAACAGCGCTATAATTCTGCCGTATCTAATGGAAGACCAGCCCATGATCCCTATCGTTTCACTAGAAGTACAGCACAACCCCATCACTTGAATCAAATGAATCAAATGAAGCCTCAAAGTCCTGAGCGAGCGGTGAAACCGATTTCATCGCCTTCTAAATACGATCCGATTCAAAGCAGACCCGTTCCGCCATCGCCACCACCCAAACCGTCCAACAAATATCATTCGTAAGTTTAATGCTTTTCAATTCAATTATTTTGTTTAATGCCATTGAATTGAATTAAGGCGTATGACTGATGGTCGACCAGTTCCTCCTCCAAAGCCTAATCATTATCAGCCTAGACTGTGGGCTAATGAGAACGATATGATTGACTCCAATCCCAATCAAATGCCACCCAATTTACAAACTAATGGTTTCGGTTATTCACCCGTTTATTCTCAGTCGAAACGGTCCACTATTCCAAACTCATCCAGTATAGAACTGCCAAATGGTCCGCCCGCTTATTTTCCACCGATGCCTCTGAAGGAACAGCTGCCTAATATGAGAGCTCCGGCGCTACCAAATGGAGAGGTTAACAATAATATATACGCTGAACAGTCTTCCTTTGGATCTCCAATCAGAAAGTAAGTCTATTCACTCTTTTAATTATGTCATAACAAATGTCGTTCCACATAAAGGGGTCCCTATTCTGACACCGACAGCAGCAGTGGTTACATGACATCTAAAACCAATTATGATATGCGTTCTCCATATAATTCTTTCGCCAAATCAAACTCCTCGCCGGTTAAGGATAACTATATGTCAAACGGACCATATCTTAACGTTCCATATCCGCCAAAACATTCGCGAACTTCGACGTTCCAGTCAAGTGCACCGCCGCCACCACCTCCTCAAACAGTGCCACAGCCACCACCCAGTATTCTCGACTTATCTCAAAATCGTGAACACAGGGGAAGTGCTTTTGAGCTCTACCGAAAGCCTAACGACACAATTAATCGATCAAATCTCCACAGTTTTGGTCATCACGGACTACCCCCACCTCCACCTCCTCTGACAAATAACGAGCACAAGTAAGATAAGACCATTCGAGTACTGTTTCGTTTTATTTATTAATTATTTAATTATCATTATTTGCGCTCATTTTCAGTATTATTATTATTAAAAATGAAATTATTTTTACTTCTATTTATAAATTTTTATTTATATTACTATTCATTAATTTGAATGAAATAATAGACGATTAGTTAATAGTCGTAATAAGGGTTCGGTAGTCGACAGTAAACTCGATTTTTAAAATCATTTTATTTTTTAAAGATTTGAATTTTGATTCGTATGAAAGGCAACAAACAATAAATAGAAGATATTAATAAAATTTTAATCAAAAATACTTTATTAATCACCTAATTTACAGATGAAATAACTATTCTGTCATTTTTTGAGAATCAGTTGATTGATCAATCAACTTTTTATTTTTATAAATGCTTTTCTATTTTAATCTTTGCAATCAATTGCATTGCATTATAGAGTTTGAATGCCTTTCAGACAAATTTTCTGATTTTATTAATGAATATCTTAACAAATTTTAAAATATCCTAAATTCGTGCAATTAATCGTTGATGTGATCTATCGATGAAAATATTAAGAGTAGATTTTAAAATTATACAAGAATTTCATTGAGAAGTTCAGACATTCGTGCAATTGTTTGGTTAACCAATAAATTCTTGGAACAAAAAAAAACATTTCAGTTGACATCAATTAAATGAAACTGTCGTTTATTATAAATTATTAATAATTAAAATCAATTCAATGCTTATTTATCTTTCGGATAATTCAAACATTACTAACAATGAACTTAACTATTAGACCAAAAAAATTTAATTTTGTCACAAAACAAAAGTTGAAAGATACGATTCTTTTGAATAATTTTGGCAACGCCTTCACTGTTATATTATTATCATTTTGTAAAATAGACTCAAATTAGTAACGAATTCATTAGTGAAACTCAATCTTCTCCGGTCAGGTTATGTCAGGTCAACTAGTAATCCATAAAATCAATTGTTTTTTCATAAATTAAAACTATTGTAATAAGTTGTGTATTAAATATTTATTGAACTTCATGAACAAATATAAACCTACCACCAAGTCCCATGTATTAACTCGATTTCTTAATCAAATTTTTCATTAAATTTTGTTTTCATCCCAGAACATAATTCGTTAATTATTTATTCAATTTTAATCAATCCTTGTTCAAAACTCCAACAACAGCTAACCTTTGATTTAGTTATATCTGTATCAAGTGTTGAGCCATAACTTAAGCAGACATGTGCAAGGTCTTTGACCCTAGGGGGATATTGTGGGGGATAACGACTCATTCTTAGGCCAAAATCTAGGGGTGGTATATTTCAAAAATGGCGGATGGAAATGGCGACGGGAAACCGCAATTTTGTTGTTAGATGCGCTTATTTTTGGTAATTTAAAGAGTTAATTAGCTTTATTAAGCTATAATCCAAGTTACAATTCTAATTTTCTTAAAAAAGGGACAAAATGGCCGCTTTTTTGACCACCATTACTAAAATATGGCAATTTTTGGGTCGCCATTACTGAAAAATGGCAATTTTCGAGGGGAGTCAGTTTCTCTACGTTTTTATGATACAATTTTTTCTCAAACCTAGGGGGATAAGTGACCACATATCGGTCTAGGGGGTAATTCGGAAAATCCTCGCTTGCACATGCATGAACTTAGGTACATGTACATGTATATGTCACTCATCAATATTCTCATAACAAAGTTGTATTTCAGAACTCAATTTGCATTCAAATACTCAAATATTAAAGGTTTAGAACCATTTCATTGACTGAGAAAAAGAATTTTTACACAAAAAAAAATCTATAGAAGTTGTTGCAAAACAATCGTCGCAAACGTTTAGGTATTTCTAAAAAATCTTAAAAAGTGAAATTGCATTTTCAAAAACTTCCGATTCAAATAAAATTTAATTTCAATTCATTACTAATTAAATCAGACAAATATTTTTATCACTTCTTACAATTTATTTCATTATTGCATTCCATTGACTAACATTTTTGCTTCAATGATTGCTTCAATGATTGCTTCAATGATTGCTTTTGATCTTTTTTGTCAATCTCTAACTGTTTGGCTGAGAATCTAATGCTATCCTTAAACTATAATTTTATATTTTCCTACAACTATTGTAATGAACAGTTGGCGGTGGGGTTTGTGCACTAATTATGTAATCGTCTCTTTTGGTTATTGGCTATTCTTCTATATCTTTGAATATGTTTTGGTTTTAGCGATCGGTTGTCGACGTCTTCAGTTGACAGCAACCATACGGTTATCGCAGCCGCCAAAGGAATGTTCGACAGCAACGGCGGAACATTAACGTCAGAAGAGACCGGTGTCAGTGTTATTATACCTGCCGGTGCCATACCTGACGGTAGCCAACAGGAAATCTACTTCAAAGTGTGTAAAGACACCAAATTGGCGCCTCCTCTCGACCCTGAAAAAGGAGAAACACTATTGAGTCCGATAGTGATGTGCGGACCCCACGGACTACGCTTTGAAGTTCCTGTTGAGGTATGTATTCATTCAAATTGATCGAAATAATTAACGAAATAATTTAGTTGCGACTTCCTCACTGTGCATCTGTCAACCCCGAGAGCTGGTCTTTTGCTCTCAAGTCCAGTGACACAACTAATGGTATTAATTCTTTGATTTCATTGCAATACTTATCTGACATTTTGTAATTAAAAGGCGAACCTTCCGATTGGCAAAACGTAACGCTTGACAATAATGAGGGTATATCTGCTTCAAAATTGGACAGACGTTTCGTCTCAGTATTAGTCGACCACTTTTGAGTGTATTTCACACAAATTCTGTTAATTTTATTAAATATTCTAATATTCTAATCACAAAAGGTTTTGAAATTGAATTTCAACTTTTCAATCAAAAGTCAAATAAAAGTTGAAAAGTTATAAAATACAATACAATTGTCATCAAAACTGGTGTCAAATAATTTATTTGGTCTCAATTTTTTAAACAAAATTACTTTTATTTTATATTATTATAAATTTGATTCTAATTTAAAATTAGTTGAGTAGTCGGACAAATAATTTTTTGTAATTTTATTTAAAATTTAATATTTAAAAAAAATAACTTTGGATCTCAAGAACAGGATTCCAATGATTTGTTTCCAACAAAATTCAGTCTAAATCCTTATATTTTATAATTGTGTTCATATATTCTAATTATATATTTGATGTAATTTATTACAAAACTGAATATAAATATGAAATAAAATTAAATAAATCAGCAAAAATTGGTTTTCTTTACAACTTATTTTCTCTTAGAGTCTGCTAGCTAAAGTTAATTAACATTAAATTGTTCAAGTTCATTTTTCAAGAAATCAGAGAATTTGTAGATATCATGTTGGTCGCAATTTACTGTATTACCTCACATAGTGCGGTATAAATCAAATTGAGGTTAGTGCCGGTATTACACGGGGTAGACCGGCATGCCGGTATAAGTAAGGAAAAAATCAAAGATTAATTTTTATACAGAAAACAAAATAATTGTTAATAAAAGACAAATAATTCTAAGAAACACTGACTCGAGGGTTAAGATAAGCAAATGTTATCTGAATTGAAGTCAGTTTTGACTTTATATTTATTCATTCAACTTCCAAATTTGATTCATTACTTCTGAACAGTGTCAGCTTTTATGTATTATTTACAGTAGGGATGCGTAAGGTCTTTGACTCTAGAGGGGGATGTAATGGGAGGGGTATAATGACTCATTTTCCAATTATAATCTAGGCATTTATAGGAGTATATATTTCAATAATGGTTGACGGAAATTGCAACCGGAAGTGCCAATTTTCCGCCATTTCGTTCTTAAAACACTTATTTCCGTACATTTAAAGTGTTAATAAACTTAAATAAGCCACAATTTATCTATTAGTCAAGTTACAATGCTAAATTTTAAAAAAGGCCGACTTTTTGGCCATCATTACTTAAAAATGGCAATTTTTGAGAGGGACCAGTTTCTCTACGTTTTTATGTAACAATATTTTTCAAACCTAGGTAGATAAGTAATAAAACCTCGAATCTAAAAGGGGTTATTTAAGATATCACACTTGCACACCACTACTTTACAGTTTATATGATTGACTTTAATGAATAGAAAAATAATTAAACCTAAGTTCCGGATTTCTATTGGTTTTACAGTTTATGATTCAACTCATTATAGTTTCGGATTTTTTTCGGATCGGATGCTTCGATCCGATCCGATCCGAAATTCTCAATGCTCTGATCCGATCCGATCCGAATCCGAGATTTTTAGTCAGATCCGAATCCGATCCGATCCGATCCGATCCGACTGTCATCTCTAATACTGACTCTCATTTGAGGCCCCGTTTCTGTTGCAAACCTAACTCTACAACTTTAAAAATTGATGAAATAACAAATAATTCTATCAAATAGACCCAAAGATACTAGGAAAACCTTCAGCTTTCTTTGCCCTGACTGTTCAATATTAAGCCTCGACCACAGACTTTCATTTTGTCTTTCGCCTGAAGAAAGAGTTTAAAAAACTCCGAAATCGATCGCAAATTAATAATAATAAAGTATTGTATATATTGTATTAATTAGTTAAAAGTTAATTTGGTAAATAAGGTATGGATTGTGAGACTTGAAAGTGTAGTCTAATAGTTGTAAATCTAATAAATAGAGTTTAATCGACAAACCTATAAATTTAAAGCAAACCAATCAGCGATTTGTCGGTTAATCACATGTTTTGCTTTGTTTACAAAAATTCAATTTTTCATTTGTTGTTTGGCATCAAATTTCCACAAAAATGTGAATGGCGTTTTTAATTTAGGTTGGAAAATATATCCTGAGACAAATAAAGACATTGATTTTAATAAATAAGGCGAAGATTAGTGAATTGTATTGGAAAAGAACCTGGAAGTGATTAATCGAGTGCTTGAACTTTTGGCGCATTTTTATGTCAATCATTCAAAATGAGTGACAAAATTGAGATAAAAAGAGGCAAAAAATTGGATCTGTTTTGTTGGAAGTGTCACAAAAGTGAGACAAATTTCGGGTGCAGTCGATGTGAACGTAGTTTTCATAACAAATGCATTTCATTAAACAAAAGTATCAAAGAGTTGGGTCGCAATTGGGTCTGCAATGAATGTGCGAACGCCGTCATTGACCCGACCTGTCCTTTGGATTCATTACAATTGCAACAAATGATATTATCGTCGCTCAAAATGATCTCAAAGTCTGCCGACTATTACTTCAATTCCGACAATTGTTTTGCCGACAAACGAATTAAAGTAAATCCAAATCCGATCGTAAATCCAATAAACCTGAAGAAAATTGAAGATAAAGTCAATGCCTTTGAATATAAGGCTTTCCGACAAATGACTTCAGATTTTAAATGGTTTTTGCATAACTGTATTGTCGGACAACTGGAGTCCGGACTCTTAGAAAATGCAAAATTTCTTCTCTCAAAAGTAAAGTCCGAACAAAAAGACTTCGAAGAATGTGTCCACTGTTTTATCAATTATTACAAGACATCTAAAACACAGTATTACAGTTGGTTTTCTAAGCCTTGTCTGCAAATGCACCCAATAGTATGGGCTAAAGTCAGAGGTCATCCCTTTTGGCCCTCAAAAGTTATTAAAGAGAACCCTACCAGTGACTCAGTCTTAGTCCGGTTCTTCGGCACCCATCAAAAGTCAGTTCCAAAGTTTTCAATTTGTCTTAAATTATTTCAATCACTTGTTTCTATCACTTGTTTAGGTCTTGGGTTAAAGAAAGGGATTGCTATTTGATATCAGAAGCGATTCCAAAAGCTTTGACGGGAAAAGGCCTACAAATGGAACAACTATTGAACTCAGCCATCGAAGAGATGAACTATAATATTAAATATTTGAATAAAGAATATCCCAATTGGTTCCGATTCTCACCAAAATTGACGCCATTTTCTATCAAAAATATGGTCACTAATAATAATCTGAAAAAATCGAAGACTGACTCAAAAGTAGTGACTAATAGTAAAGACACCCATTTATTAAATCGACCGCTCGGTTGGAAACCAAAGGCACGAAAGACATTCCCGACTCCGACCAATAGTAGTGGCCATATATTGGAGATAAAACCGATTGAAATCTCAATGAATTCGAATGACAACAAAAAACCAAAAGTTAACCAAAATATCGAAATAATTGAATTTAATTCCCGAAGACTGCCAATCAAGAGAGAGCTCAGCCCTTCCATTCAAAGTAGTGACAAACGAAATAAAACTGATGTCAACACTGTATCCGACAATAATTTTGATAATTTCCAATACTTTAGTCAACAAAAGAATATGATTGAAAGTACACCAAATTCTGAAATCAAACCGAAGGAAGAGATTTCAAACAACAGAAAACATGAGTTCATTGAACAAAATGCCACAAAAACAGATCCAGAATCAGATGCGACTAAAACTCTGAAGTGTTTGCAATTAAAAGTTAAAAATTTAGAGAAAATGATTGAAATCAAAGATAATAATTACAAGAAGCAAATTATGGAAATGCAAAAGAAATCAGATCTGGAGATCCAACAAATGCGACGATCGCTCGAAATAGACAAACAAAAGGCAGTCATTGAGGAGAGGAATAAACAGATTGCTATTAATAGCCATAATATTAATGAAATGAAGACAAGTTTCGAAATTAAAACCAATCAAATGATTGCAAAACACAAATTAGAGATCAAATCTTTGGAAGACAAATACAATAGAGAACTGACTGATTGTAAAACTAAGATCTGGTGCTTTAGTTGTCTAAAAGAAGCTCAACTCTTCTGCTGTTCCCATACTTATTACTGTTCCAATGAATGCCAACTAAAACATTGGGAAAATCATAAACAGATCTGTACTCAACAAAAATAGTTAACATTTTCTATGTTTATTCAAATGAGTGATCGAAATGTCGAAATACCACTTGATTTCTGAGAGCACTCAACCATTTCTTCAATTCAAAAATAATTTTCTAATTCTGAGTTTCGTCCATCAAGTGGTTTGAATTGTCAAAAGTTGCAAGACATTTTTATTTTCTATATTTACGTTGAAGTAGCATTTAAGCCTCAACTCCATTAATTTCAATTAACTTTAAACAATTTAATGTCTGATAACACTTTGGACTTCAATCGTGATAAGTCTGATTTTCATTTATCATTATCATGATCTGTACTGAGGTCAATGGAGAGCAACCCAGGACAACTCACACCCCATTTCTAATCAATTGCCATTATTTTAAGTTAAAGTATATAAAATGATTTTTTTAAAATTTTGTTTGTTCACTTCAATTATGAGCTAATTGATTACTATAATTAATCATGATGATATAAAAATTACTCCCAATATCAAGTTTTGACAAAAGTATTGATAATTGATATCCGAATAATATTCGATTATATCAACAAATATTTGGCGATTAAAGCCTTGGAAATTGTTTTTTGATTAAAAAAATTATTTTATTTCTTATATTTTATAAAATATGTTTTTGTGTTATTTCTGAATAAAAAATATTTAAAAGAAATTTTATTTGAGTTTTAAATACTGTTTCATAAAAAGAAGAAACTTCTAAAACATTTTAATATAAGTTGAAAATTGTAGTCAAATATAATCGAAAATATTGGAGTAACAGATCAGACCTGTTTCGTTGAAATAAATCCTTTAAACAATTCCATTGGTATCTGAAATGTCATTCAAAATCTTAGTAAAATCAATAAACAGATTTTAGTTAAAAAATACCGGGAAAATAATTGTCGAGTTCTTTTCGGCAGCGATTGAGTTAAGAGTTTGTAAATATCTGAGTTGAAGAGCGGCCGGCGATTCACTGATTACTTCGGCGGCTTCTTTAAGAGCACGGGAGGCCTTCTGCTCACCTTCGGCTGCGATCACCTGAACATTCAATATTAAATGACTGATTGATGGCAATCAAACGGCTACAGACCTTTGCACGGGCATCTCTGGTGGCTTCTGCCTCTGCAGCCATAGCCCTCTGCAGTTGGACGGGAAGTCCTACGTCTTTACTGTTAATTTACAAGCATTTAATAACATAAATTTCAAAATATATGGTTCTGACATCTCAACCCTTTCCACTTTGACACCCCAAGGATTGGTTGCCTCATCCAAACTGGATTGCATAACATGAGAGATGACCTCTCTTTCCGCCAAAATGTCTGATAAGTTCTTTGTTCCCAAAATATTTCTGAGTGTCGTCGCCGCCAAAAGACGAGTCGAAACAGAGAAGTCTTCGACATTACAGACGGCGATCGTTGCGTTACTAATGCGGTAATAAACGACTGCATCCACTTTGACAGTCACTGAATCCTTCGACAATATTTCTTGTGGCGGAACATTGAATGAAACGGTTCTGAATCCCAATTAATCAATCGTTTAAACAAATTAATTGGGTTTGTGGTCATTATTCTATACCTGAGATCAACGCAACGATAGTTATCTATACACGGAATAATGAAAAACAGTCCTGGACCTTTGGCGCCGCCTTTCACTGTAAAGTTCAAATATTCATTACCTTGATCAATTAAGTTTCTTTGAACATTACCTAGACGTCCTAAACGGAATATAACAGCCCTCTCATATTCCTGTACAACCTTTAAAAATGAAACTTAAAATAGCTTTCAAATTCAATACTAATTTAATGGGTTTAATAAAATTCTACACTTCTTATTAAATTAACATTAGGTCCATCTCTTTATTAGATTTTATAAGTTAAGTCTTAGTATTCACTCAATTGACTCAATACTATAAAATCTAATTCTATTCTTCTTCATAACGTAACAATACTATTGAGTTACTCTGTACTGAAGGGCGACTCTTGAGACGGACCTTACGTTATAGAGAAGAATAGAAAATGAGTTAAAAATATTTTTCAGTTTAGCCAATAAACTATGGAATCGCAACCTTTTGAAAACCCGGGTTTTACATGTAAATTTTAGCCTACTTATTTTTCCAGCAAACTATCTAAATGTTTAAATAATTTAATTAATAATGAGATGGGGGGGGGGGGGGGTTACCGGCCTCACTATATAAATGGCAAGACACCAATTATATCGACCTACTCGTGGTAATTCTTAGTTAATAAAGGCCTTTACTTGCAGACTTATTCTTTCTCACAAATTTTACTGGTTTACTTTTTGACAAAAAATTGCGATCATTAATGTTTAGGGGAAATATTTATTGACAATTTGACCTTGCACATCTCCTATTACTCAAATAGATATTGCATAGAAAAATAAAATTTTATAGTTTTTCCTTATTGACTGAAAATGGTATTATAAATACCTTAATGCAAAATAGTAGTGAAAATGGCATGGTCACCACGATCAATACCATGGATAAGATGGTCA
Organism: Euzetes globulus; assembly: GCA_034695525.1. Classification (NCBI taxonomy): domain Eukaryota; kingdom Metazoa; phylum Arthropoda; class Arachnida; order Sarcoptiformes; family Euzetidae; genus Euzetes; species Euzetes globulus. Next base: position 18,486 of record JAQIWP010000277.1, read on the forward strand.
ACAGAATCGAACAGATGCCAGAATCATCTGAATCTGAATATTATTCCGATTAATATCATATTGCAATTAATGTGCATAAAACTAATATTAGACAAATATCTAACAAATTACAACATCTTTTAAATTTTAAATCATTTTTTAAAAATTATTATTATTTTTACGGCAATTATATAAAAAAGTTTATAAAAGAGTCGAAAATCACAAACAATGGAATAAAAGTTGAATTTAATGAATACTGACTTTGACTGTGATCTCTGTCATACATCGGAATTATCTCATCCTTTGGTCCACTCGAAGACATTTTAGCGATTAATTTCTAATTTGTTAACACTTTTAAAAACACAACAAAAAAGTTTGGGAATTGGAGTTCATTTGACTTCAGTCGACACCCATTTATATGAAATTCAAAAGAACTTCAAACGATAAAAGTGTACATAAATTGAAATACTATTACATAAAAGTGACGTTTAGAGCTCAGAATGAGTGCAGTCTAATGGTTAGAAGAGTAAGTCCCAAAATGCCAGCCCTACAAAAAGTGGTAGTCAATCAGAACTATTGATAAGTGAAAGCAACTATTTTTAGATCAATAGAATGAAGTAAACAAAATTAAAAACTGAAGGTATGTGTGAACAGTACTTCAGACAATCTCCAATTATTCCAAGAATATTATTTTTCAGGCTTAAACCAAAATCAAAAGTTTTGGCAAAGAGTTGGGTCTCTATTTATCTGATTGCCGATGAATTATAAAACAATATATTTAATCATTTAATTTCAAAAACAACTGAAATGAATTCTGATATCGAAACCAACGAAACAAACATTTATTTGTCATAAACGCATTTATTTGACGCAATCGGCTTAACATCAAATAGTCTTTCACTGAATCAATAAAATCACGAATCATTTTTGAGGCAAAATAGCAGTGAGATTGTCATCAAATGTGAAGTTTCAACAGTTGTTTGAAATTAATTTATACTTCAATGAACTTTTGGCAAACCATTGCTTTTTTAATTAGCAAAATACCAAATTATTATTTTTTTTTGAGAACTGAATTTCAAATATAGACCAAACTTGTATTCATCAAATCTTTTATCAAAATCATAGATCACTCAGGGATGGGTTAGCCTTAATCACCTTTGATTAGAATTCAGGCACCTGTCACCAAGACATTGATGAAAAACTTATGATATAGGATTTCTGTTGCAAAGAATGGTCTGTTCATGAATCATTGATATAAACAAGCTAAAACTATAATTCAGGAGTACTTTTCTGAACTTCCACGAGTATTAAAAAAAATGAAATAAAATAAAAAATAATTCGGCTAATAATTAAGCTAAGGGGGTGTGACATTGCTAAAAAATTGGAGGTAGTATTCGGTTTAGGTGTCCATCAGCCACACTGTGTTCAACTTGGCTAGTATTTTTAAATATTTTCTCATCAAAACTAATCTTTTGCTTTTTTTTACAAGGATAACGAAATTTCAGACAAAATAATTAAAACCTTGCTACCTCTATTCTGCCCATGGCTTCCTGCCTTTCCCCAATAGGATTGTAGAATAAGAAAAAAATGAATAAATTATAATTATGTTGATTTGGAGAAAATGATTAAAAATGACAAAATTTTGTTGTTTATTGTGCGACTAATCTTATCATTTAATGTCATTTTATTAACTAATTTATTTAATTTAAGTAAAGATAAGTTTGAAATTGTTGTCAAACCTATTGACACTTTTTTCACTTTATATTACAGATAGATCAAAATGTTTGGCTCTGGGAAAACGTAAATATCACCTAAACAGTAGCGAATATTCATATCAGGTAAAAAGTTTCATGAACTTATTTACATGTGAATTAACCTAATATAAATTATTTTTACAAAGTCACGTGATCTAGGAAATTTCAGGACATTAGCGAATGCCCTAGTCACAGAGCAAACCTGAGTTGACACTGCAGATATTATTTTTGTTTCTGGTTGAGGAAAAGTAGTACTCATTTATATCATACAATATTAAAATCGGATTACTAGAAATATTTTTTATAGGACTTCAAGCAGAAAATTTTACCCTTGAAATACATCAAACAATTTTCAAAATAGCTTTTTTGAAATTTGGGAAGAACTCAATCCCAACAACAAATGTGTAGTATTGGCTAAGGTTCCTGCGGGAGCGGCTGCTGCGGATGTGCACTAATTGGAGCGGGGGTGATCCTGACCTTTATCTCCCGAAGGTTGTGACCCTCTACTTCGCTTAACAGTGAGAGCGAAGACCTGAAGGTGACGTGCGTTTTGAAACAATTAAAGCACAGAATTGATATCAAAAATTGGTTTTTATTGAACTTAAAATTAACACAATTGTAAAAATAGTTTAAAATACTGTTTAAGAACACTTTTAAGAAAACTTTCGTGCTATTCAATGATTGGTGTCATTTAGTACAGGAAAAGATCAGTTAATTATGATTTACGGAACAATTTAGACCTAACCTAAACTAAATCTAACAAAAGTGAAGCTAAGCCCTAACCTAAGAATGACTTTCGAGAATAGGCTCAAAAGTCCTGTTCAGTTCAAAAACTAAAATATAAGAGAGCGTTGATCAGTTTGGTCCAGTCTTTTATAGTCTTTTCTAAATCTTGAGGTCTTCCAATAGGGAAAGACCCCAACGGTCAAAATTGGATTAGTTTTCATTTAAGTACTTTTGTTCCAACGGTTCTTAAGTTAAGCTCAAAGCTGACCAATACTTATGTTTAAAAGTAAATAAGATTATCATTCAATGAGAGCAATGAGAGCGTTGAATGAACAAAAGGTTTAATTAAAGTACAGGTTTTTGGCCAAAAGTGAATATTATCTATGAAATGATAGGCCGTAAGGAACTGACAATAATTAGAGGCAGAAAAAAGATCTATTAATAGAGCGGATAATAAATGATACAAATAATTAAAGTAATAAATGATAATAATTATAATATTAAATGTATGCCATAATGGGCTACATTACAATCCCCTCTGCTCAAATCGGAGCGTCCTCGCGATTGTTGTCTTCGATTTTGTCCTCGGGTGCTGGGGTCGCCTCGTCTTCTTCATCGTCCGATACAAAGATCTGGTTATGAGCTTCGGGTTCGGTTCCGGGGTCGATAGTCGGGTCAATAGTGGTTGGTTCAGTCTTGACTTTTCTAAGATCAGTTGGTTGTTCAGTTGGAGCCATAAGTGCAAGTCGTTTCGGTGATGTCTTTGAGCTCGGGGCTCTTCGACTGCTGCCGGGATGATAGCCTCGTCTCTTTTTCTTTTGAGCCGCCGTTCTGTGCGGTGACCTCGAATTTTAGTCCTGTGGCTGTACCATCAAGGATTGTGGGACGTGTCCATTCAGCCATTAGCTCTTCGTTGAGATCTATCTGTTGTATGGGTCTCATGAATCCCATTTGCATCATTATCCCGTCCATTGGGTTCATTGAGTCCATCGGAATATTTGATAGGGGGTTGTTCAATAGGATGGGTTTTGGGTCGCCTCTGAAGGTTCGTCATGTTCCTGCGCAAGTTCATTGACGCGTTTGGTCATTCTGTTCCGAAGAATGATTCGATTCCGGCTAAGCTGCCGGTCTGTCTTCTCGTCTTCCTCAGCTCTGTCTGGAACTTTGCGTTCGTTGTCTCCAGAAGTCCCGTGAGCTTGAACTCAATTTCGTTTACATTGCTCTGCGCTGCTTTTTGATAGTCCAGAGCCTTACGAACGTCCTTATTGCTGCGAATGGTTGACAACAGTTGCTGCGCTTCGAAAGTTCATTGTTGTAGTGCAACAGTGACAACTGCTAGCCGATGATTGCCCGAAAAGTTCAATTTCGTTCGGGCCAGGAGTGGGAATTCCAAAGTTGATATTTTCGCAATATTTCGGGAGTTCTTCGTCTCGAAATAGACTAATGTACTTCCGTTTGCCTCTAATGAAGTCCGAGATTTTGAGCTTTTGCAGGTCGTTGTGCTGGATGACCGGAAAATTATTGGACATCAAATGGTACCTATCCGCCGGGTTTCTTAGTGATCGGCTCTGTCCTGGCATTGAGTTCGCCTCGTTTGCGTCTTGAAATCGGTTCTGAATTTCGTTTATTTGCCGCATACAACCTTTGTGGAGGTTTGAAAAGGAAAGGTTTCCTCCATAGTTGGCGAATTCATGGCACCCAACGTACTGTCGTTCAGATGTGATTATCCATTAAATCAGTGCCGGGTCGGTTCCCCAGTACGGTTTTGGCCAATGGGGTCGCTATTATACAAGTTTGGGCCAATTGTTGCAGTCTTTTTCTGATTCCTTTACAACTTTAATTGACAAGAAGTTTGAAAATTTAAATTTTGTTTAACAAAAGCAAAAAATACCGGTTTTGGTATCCATTTCTGATAGAATGTCGTTATCAAACTCTTCGCCAGATAAATCAGAATCATCCGATAGTTTCTCCAATGAAATGGTTGTTACAAGCACATCTGAAAACAATTCGCCATCAAAATGATTCATTAGTTAGAGATGATTTTTATGACAACTTGAATTCAGGAGAAAAAACAGCCGAAACTCTTTGGGAAACATACAAGAATCGCACACAACGAATGGAGTGCTTTTTCCTTTAAATTCAACAATTTTAAAGAAATCATTCATTCTTTTAAGTTTTTTGATTTCAACTTTTAAACTTATTTTTATTCGACTTTTTCGGTGCCTTTAAATTCTTTGGTTTAACGACTAATTCAGCAGTTTTTTGGTAATGTTCTGTAAATAAAAACAAAATTAGAGTCGAGTTATTGACTAAAATATTACCGTAGATGGTTTCTTCGATATGCTCATTCATCAGTGAGTGTTTGTCGATTTCAATGAAAACCTTTCGATGGCAATCGGTTTAATTGTTTGTCGAGTTGTTTTGATTGCAGTTTCGTCAACTCTTCAGAAAATTAAGAATTTTTTTCCTTCGCTTCGGTTTTTCTTTCATTTTATTCAAACGTAAATTTATTTTGGTTTTTGATCATTTGCCGTCTCTTCACACTTTTTTAGACTTCTGATTTTATTCTGAGTGGAGGGCCGACCTCACATTCCAGGACTCAAAATAATAATTTGGGAATCTTTAAAATTATAGGATTGTTGAATAACTTCCTGTTTGGAGAGGAACTAACATTTGGTTCTCTAGTGATGTCTATCATTAGGGATCAACTCTTGTAATATCAGATTGTTATTAACGGGTATTCCTTCAATTTAGTCGTCGAATTGAGAAGTCTGGCAAATGGAGGGATCAGACTTTGATTCGGACTCAACTCAAATACTAAACTCTTTTTTGAGTTTAATTAAGGATTACTCAATTATTTTAAGAATAATAGTTCAAATGAAGATTCTGATAAGGAGACGTACGTAATGTACGTACGCTCAGGAGGGGGAGGGAGGGGTCAAGCCAAAAACGTACGAAAACGTATGAATTTAGGGGAGGGGGAGTCAATTTTGTACGTATTCAAAAGATAGATTGAAATCATGTGAATTGAAAGATTAGCTTTAAATATTAGAACCAAAATAATTTAATCCCAGTAATGGATTAACAAATTTTAAGCAAAAAGTTATGTGGATTATTTCTTATCAGATTTAGTTTAATTTGTGGCCCGAATTGCAGACTATTGGGAACTAAAAAACAAAAAAACAAAACAAATTCAAAATTCAAAAAATTATTTAAAACAAAAATGAATTGAAAATTAATTTCAAAACACAACGACTGTTTTGGTTGAGAGACAGAGAAAGAATGACTCAAAAATGTATTCAAACTGAGAGATGAGTGAATGAGCAAAAGGTGTTGTCATCTGGTCCACAGTTCCCCCGACATGAAGGGGTCATCAATAATGGCGATTTTGGTGAAAGGATGACATTTTTCTTGTTATCTTGGGCCAGACCATCGGCTTCGCTTGCAGTCGCCGCGTCCTGGCTCCTGTTTGACGCTCGGGTGTCGAAGTTTTGGCGCTGCCATTCCTCTGAAACGGATTCGTTGCGAGCGGACTCATCAACTTCGCGGGCATTGCGGCCCACGCCCGGTCAAAACGGCTGGTGTTCTGGTGGGCGCGTCCTCTGGCCTGTACCAGATGAAGAAGGTTTGGCAGTCGGCCATAGCGGCGCATCTCTTCTCCATGTTCTTCGGGTTCCCACCAGGTCTCGGGAGACTTTTTCTTCGAGGGGTCGGACATCTTGGGTTTGAGAGCACGTGTGTTGAAAACGAGTGAAAATTGATGACAAGTGCAATGAACAAGAACTGAGAGAGAAATGACTGTTTTCATTCTTTGTTTCCATAAAACCGGTTTTTTGGAAAAATGTTGAGTGAGCGCGCGGGGTGTGACGACTGTTGATGTCCGCAAGGGGTGACTGAAGACACAGAATCTGATTTTGAATGTTTTCTTCAGGATTTGAGCAACAAATATATGGCGACAGAAGTGATGAATGAGAAGTGAACTCTCGAATGACAGAGTTGTTTGAAATGTTGATTTGTCTCAAACGTAAGATCTCTTTCTTAAGTTTTTCGATGACAAGACAAGGCGCCCACCACTTCGGCTTGAGTTTGTTGCCAAGTCCGAGATGGTTGTGTGGCAACAGGTGTCTGACAGCGTAACCGACTTGAAAATAGGAAGGCACGGCTTTTGAAGATATTTATCCTGGCTTTTCTTATGTTGAGCTCTGGATCTTTGGCAGCCCTGTTGTCGGGCTTCCGTAAAAGGGATTGAGATGTTCAAAAGGTTAACCCGAACTGAATGAACTCAGGATTAAATCCAGTGATGTCATGAGTGGTTTCATTTAGTTTTTTGATAGCAATTTTCAAAAGTGAAGACCATTTCATATTCGGAAGGTCAAACAATGCAAGTCGGATCCCTGAAATGTTGCTTTGTTGGCTCTTTCACATAAACCATTTCCATGGATTCGATGAGGTGTTGTCAACAAATGTTTGACCTGAAAGGGTGGTGATTTAAGAAAATTGTCGGCATGTTTGGATACAAAATTGATGCCATTGTCTGTCAGAATATCCTTTGGAGCTCCGACAGCTTCGAACAGATTGTTGAGAACACCAATGGTGGCCTCTGTTGTGATGCGTTTGACGATCTTGTTGGAGTGGAAGTCGGCCACTGTCACAATGAATTACGCTTTAGTGTTGTTTGCGGCTGAACCCATGCAGTCAAAACTCCATATTTCTCGTCGCGATTCTGGAGTAGGGATTGGATGGAACGGTATCTCAAAAGAGACGTTTGGATGATTGGAGATTTGACAGATGTGACAGCTCTTGACATGACTGCTGAAGATCTGCTGCTTGTTCGGAAATTAAAATTGAGAACTAATGGCTTCAATTGTCTTCTCGATTACTGGATGTCCACAGCTGTCGTGAAATTCTTTGAGAAGGCTCTCGATTTCTGATTTTGGACAAGTTAATGTCTGCTTCAACATCGGATGAATGTTAAGCTGTTGATGTGTTTTTCGCAGATTGAAGGGCTGAATCTCGTTTTGTTTGCAATGAAACGTGTCTTTGTGCAGATGAAGAACGGCATGTCGTGAGAGTCGGCCACCAGATTGACTTTTCCAGATTGGTGTATAATTGTTAAATCAAAACACTGAGACGAACAGACCATCGGAACAGTCTTGATGAAGGGTCCTTGATGTTGAACAGCCATTACAAAGCGGAACAATCAGTGATCAGTTAAAAAAGAATGCCCTCCAGATATGGGCGGAAGTGTTCGACTGCTTTAACGACATACAGGCATTCCCATTCCGGCGAACTGTAGCGCGATTCGTGAGCGTTGAGAGGACCGGACGAGAAGGCGACAACAGGCTGAGAACAGTGGGAAGTCTTTGAGTCAGAATGGCGCCGAGTTTGGTCACACTTGCATCTGTTGTGAGAATGAACGGAGGTGAGTGGTCGAAAATGGTGAGAATTGGAAGTGCGGTGAGTTTGAAATTGATAACCTCGAATGCTTGTTGTTGTTCGTCAGTCCAACTGATAAGAACGCAATCTTTTATCAGTTTTGTGAGATCTTTTGAGATGGAGCTGAAGTTCGGAATGAAATACCGTAAGAATTTCGCCAATCCGACAAAGGACTTGATTTCCCGAGGTTTTCTTGGGATTGGAAACTCTCTGACTACTTGGGTCCTGATGTGTGAAAGCTTGACCTTTCCTACAGAAACAACATTATCCAGAAACTTCAGTTGGAAGGAATCGGCATTTCCCTTTCCAGAGCTTCACACCTTCCTGCGAAAAAGGTTCAAAGAGTCGTTGAAAGAGTGACAAGTTTTCTTCCAGCGTTTTGGTGTGGACCGAGATGTCGTACATGAGATGTAGGACACCCATGGCGAGAAAGTCTGCAAGAATTTTCCTCATTTCATGGGGCTGTTTCGAAGACCCATCGGAAGAGTAACAAACTCGAAATGTCAGTTCGGGACGACGAAGGCTGTCTTCTCAATGGAGTCTGGATTGAGAGGGATCTGCCAGAAGGACCAAGCAATGTCCAAAATGGAGATAACAGAAGAACCCGAGAGCTGGTCAATGAGATCTTGAACTATGGGAAGTGGATGACGTTAAGGAATTGTCATATTATTGAATGCGCTATAATCGATCACTGGCAAGGAAGTGCCGTGAACTTTCTTGACAAGGAGGAAACGAGAAGATCATGGTGAACGAGACTTCGGGGTGACACCGGCTGCTCGCAAGAAATCGATGTTTTGCTGTGCCTCCTTTTTCTTCTGTGCTGACATTCGAAAGGGTTGATGATTGACAGGAATGGCATGTGACTTGATTCGGATCTCGTGTTGAGCGTTCCCCAGTCTCCCGACATCTGTGGGATGCCGAGCGAAGACATCGGTTCGAGACAGAAAAGATTCAAGTGATGGTCGAGTTGTGAAGAGGGACGAGTGTTCTTGAGATGAGAGATGAATCTGGGATTCAAGTGGTGCCAAGTTAATGCTGAGTCTTGCGAGGCGGCCCAAATCGAGACCAATGAGCATTTCATGAACTCAGAGATTGCATAAGACATGAACGGTGGCTTTGAATTGTTGTCCGGAGATCTCAATATCAGCTTCAAGGGATCCCAAGATGGCGAATGGGCCATCAGCATGCGTCAGTGCAATTGAATTTGTGGAATCCCAGTGCAGTTTGAGTCTTTCAGCTGATTGTTGTGAGATTGCGGGGATGGTTGATCCTGTGTCCATTGCGGCTCGGAGTCTGTGTCCATTGAGCATGACATCAAAGGACATAAAATCGGTTTAAGGGAATGAGTCGAGTGAGCGGTGGAAGTGGAATAGCCACTTTTTGCAGAATGAGTGGGGTTCGGTTGTTGTGACGGAAGTCGTGATCGAAGTCGAGAACAGTCCCTTTTCCAATGAAAAGGTGTGTCTGGGTATGTTTGGCAGACCGGACATGGAGTCCGCGGAGGTGTTGAGAAGTCGATTTGCGCTCTTGGCTTTTTCGGGTCCCACTTTGGTTTGTCACACTTCTTCCTGGGTTTGTCGTCGTCTGATTCTCACTCAAAGCAGTCATTCTTTTTCTCTGACTTTCACTTCAACTGACGTTTTGTTTTTCGAAAAATCCGATCCTTCCGACTGCGCCAATTGTGGCCCGAATTGCAGACAAGTGGGACCAAAAAAAACAAAACAAATTCAAAATTCAAAATTTATTTGAGACGAAAATGAATTGAAAATGAATTTCAAAAAATAACGACTGTTTTGGTTGAGAGTCAGAAAAAGAATGACTCAAAAATGCATTCAAGCTGAGAGATGAGTGAATGAGCAAAAGATGTGGTCACGTGGGCCACAAATTAACCCAAACATTCATTACGTCTGTATTTATTCAAAGCTTTTTAATCGAAAAGCGTTATAAAAATCGTATTAATTGAGTATAAATTTACATTACATTAATAATATAAAAATCAAATAAATTGGAAAAACATTGAAATTACTAAAAATTAAAAAGGATTATATTTGTATTCGTCTATTCGTAATGTTTGGTTAAATTAGACATCATTTGAGGCATTGTTTGAACCAAGGTTTTGATTTTGGTCACAATAATATCATTGATATTATTGTCAGTTCTCTGTTCATTAGTATCATTAAGAATGAGATCAATGTTAAGTTTGTTGTTTATTAAACAATCAGAACTGTGCTCACTGTTAGGCGACTGACAGACCAATGGTATCTACTTATTATTATCTTCAAGCAGTGAACTCGAGTTGTCGCCCCTCTCTTTACCCCAGCTCAGCTTAACCCCCCCCCCCATTGAAAAAATCAAATTATTTAAATTTTTATTCTGCCAATCCGTCCATTTATTAATTACATGAAAAATTAGAAATCAGTTGTTCGGAAGAAATGGTCAATAATAAGGGTTAAGTTATCATCACATCAGCCATCTTTAAAATGAATATTTTGTAGACTAAAGCTTTTCTTTCAATTGAGTTCGACGGGAATCTGATAAGAAATAATCCATACAATCCTTTGCTTAAAACTTAATCCATTACTGGGATTAAATTATTTTGATTCTCAAATTTTAAGCTAATCCTTCAATTCTCATGATTTCAACCCATCTTTTGAGTACGTACAAAATTGACTCCCCCTCCCCTAAATTCATACGTTTTCGTACGCCTTTGGCTTGACCCCTCCCTCCCCCTCCAGAGCGTACGTACTTTACGTACGTCCCCTTAGTTCTGTGACAATGGTATTTGCTGATGTTCCTAAATTTTGTAGATCACATGACTTTGTAAAAATAATTTATATTGGGCTGGGGTATTTCACATGTAAATAGATGTTCCTCAAGCTTTCTACCTGGTTTGAATATTCGCTACTGTTTAGGAGATATTTACATTTTCCCAGGAGCCAATTTTGATCTATCTAATAATACTAGGGGTGGCCAAAGAGTGTATTTTCGGAATCTTGCGGAGTTACCCTCCTTTCCCCTCTCCTGCAAGCAGTGAGTCTACAATTTTTTGCTAAATTTTTGGAATTTTTGGAAATGTCGGCAAAAATTCAGACATTTTTTTAGACACAGCGACAAAACCCTTTTTGTTCTTTATTTTAAGGGACTTATCTTTAAAACCTCCTAATTAGCCTAATTGTTTCATGGTCATTCCTGTTTTTAACCAGAGTTCAGTAGATATAAACGAAATTTATTTGAATCAAAAATAAATACAATTTTCATGGAAACAAATTCTGGAGAAATTGAAGACTAAAGACTAGAAAACTAATTTTATCGCAAATCTTAGGAATTTCGAATATTTGAACCAGTTAAAATCAACGGCTCAAATGTAGCAAATATTCAAAACAAAAGGATAAAGAATGAGATGAGTTGTAGTGTTGAACAGCATTTAACGCCTCTTCCCTCCGCCGCCCATCGCCAACATTGTCACGATTCTGACGAATATATTGATTACATCCAAATATATTGAAATCGATCTGAAAATCAAATAAAATCAAAATTTGACAAAAGATTGCAACAAATTCTTACGCATTGATCGGATCAAAAGGTTTGTCGGCGTATTCGGGATATGTCTCTGCTTTGCGGACAATCCTTTGAGTGTCGTATAAAAGAAAAGCACTGAACAGAATAAGCCCTCCATAAAGGCTGATTGAGAAGAGACCGGCTCCCAAAGCAGTAGTCGGGGGCAGAAACATCGAACCTATAAATTAGTTCAAAGACGTCTTATAATTACTAATGCAATAAAAGATTGTTTAAAAGAATTCTCTGATTATATCTGAAAATTCACTGAACATTAAAGA
>JAQIWP010000278.1:0-30106 GCA_034695525.1 Euzetes globulus
TTGATTTCTATCAAATCTGGTCTACACTTCCAAATGCTTTCCGTCTTATTCTCAAACAATTTGATGGTTTCGTTGTCTCTCTTTAGTAGGAATTTCTTCAGTTTCTTCAGTTTCATTATTTTCTTCTGATCGAGATGATTTTTCAATAGTGGGGTGGCTTTAATAAAAAAAATTAATTGTTTGATTTATTAATAGACAAATTTTTGTTATCAATGTTATCAATACTTACAAGTTTCTATAAAATCTAGCATTTTCATTGTTCAACTTATTGATATTGATAATGAAAATACAAAATACACTAGCTATTACTAAGATATAGGACAGTGAATATAAATGTCTTTTGTTCATTTTGGCAAAGAATCTCATCTCAAATATGAGACAATTTTCTAATCAAATATTTAAATGACTTTCAAATGAATGACTAAACAGAAAATAATTATCATTTAGTCTTTAGAAGGTATTAGAAAGCATTACTTTAATAATTGATAATTTAAGTTTTAGCATGAACAAAGATTCAGAAACTAAAGTTTATCTTTTGTTTGGCTTAAGTCTGATATAAAGGCTAAAACTCTCCGCACGCAAAACAATTAACTCAAAATAAAGACATTTTATTGTCTAATGTCTACTTAAGACAAAATATTAAACATTTTCTGTTAAGTCATTCATTACTAATTTATTTACTATAAGGTTAAAAGAATTTGTGAGCTAATTCCGTCAAGGTGAATTCTCTGCGAACATAAAGATATATTATTTAAATACAATCTATAACACTTATATTATAAACTTTCAATGAAGATAAATCAAGCAAACAAATATTACTCTATTACCAAGCTAACAATTGGAATTCTTGAAACAATTTAATTATTTTCTGGTAATGTAAAATACAATTAGAAAATTTTTCGTCATAAACGTAAGCATAGAATTGATGAGCAATGAATATTTGTCATGGTAACTTAACGTGGAGTGGTGAGAGCCTGTTATAAGCAAATATTGTAATCTATGAAAATTTTTATTTAAAAAAAAATTTCCTTAACTTAAATTTTAGATCATTAAAGTCATTAATTTCATTTTAATTCCTAAAATAACCTAATTTAGATCATTACTCAAAATGTTGTCTTTTTATGTTATCTATAATAAAATTATTTTATAAAACTTATAACCAAATAAATGGATTTAATGAAGATGTGTTAAGGTTAGATAATCAGTGTTAATTAACAAATTCTGTGTAAGAATATAATAGAAGATTCTTAATAGAAATACTAATGATTAGAGTCAGGATAAAAAATTCTAGAATCTTGTTCATTAAATAATTATCGAAAACAGTTCGATAAAAATGTTTAGGACCTTGAACTTTAGCTTGCTTAGGAGGTTCTTGGAGGGAAACTATTTGGGCTTAGCTTACTTGAAATTATATCATCAAATTTTCTATTAACAATATATTTTTTGATGATTAAGGACCTGTGTTCTAGGTAATTTAATGGAATAAATGATTGAATGGCAAGGTCGATTTTTTTCCTTCTTTTAATTTTAAATCAAATGATATTTTAATTCACTTTAGATAATAATTATTTGAATACTGAAAACATAAAAAAGTTGGAGATTTTAAACAGATATCAAAAACCCGAATCAAATAGCGATTCAGTCAACACTATTGGACTTTTTTCGACTTCTTGGTTGAAATTGCTTCGGGTTTGGTCTCCTCTTCGACCGACGGGTGGTCTTCATAGCTGTCAACAAAAATATTGGTCACAAATCAGTAATCAATAAAAGTTTCAGTGACTGACCGGAAGAGCTCTTTAATGTCGCCTCTGATTAAAGCGACAGAAAGTGGAAAACTTATGCAAAAGGGGACCAAATATAGAAGAGCGGGCTGTCCATGCTTAAAGTACCATAGGATTGCCATGGTCACTACAAGACCCAAAAAGTAAGCCACAAAACTGGTGTAGAAATAAACGTTTGCTCTTCGCTTAAGACTAATACAAAAAATATTTTATTTAAAACCAATGTTTGAAAATGACTTTCAATTCATACCTGACATCGAAGCGCAATAAGAGAGCGATGAAAATACCGGGAATGACGATATCGCCCAACCCTAACATTCCAAAGTGTGTCCCGAAGACTCCTTTTTCGAGAAAGTCTTGGGGGAAGACCAGTTTTATGGGTGCTTCAAAAGAGGTGGCCACTGTGATCATAACATCTGTGCCGAACACCCAGAATATGTCGTATACAAAGAGACCGCCTAAGAGTATACAACCGGTGCCCACAGTATTTAATGACAATAATTCGATGCCATTTAAAGCGAAGGCCAAACCTAACAGATTGTTGGCTATCCAGTGCTGGACAAACCATTTGGTTATTTCATGCATTTTATTTTGTTCATTAATACAGTCTATCCTCGGTTTATGAGAAATTGTCGTCAGAGTTGCCACTTAAGGCTGAATCAGTATTAAGTACAAAACGATTTTAATACAGTCTAACATCTATTTATTAGATTTATCTAAATTCATGTAACTTTATATTAGACTAGAATAGTCAATGTGACAAAACACTGTCTCTCAAATCGAGTATAGACTGTAAATCAAAGAATAGGTTACTTTTTTCAAGAGATACCAAACTCCAAATGCGGAACAGATAACAATTGTCACCAAATCTCTTGAATCGAACCTAAAATCGATTAAAGACTGTTTTGTCTGATCGTCTCCTTTATTGAAGATCAGGTGATAAGGAATGACTGGATATGCTTTCGGTAACAATCGGTTGACAATTGGTCTCAAAATGGGAGCCAAAGCCAGAACTCCCAGGAAAAAGAAATAACCGGAGAGTAAGAGGTTTATGTACTCTTTGGAGAAGACCTGTTCCGAAGGTAAGCATAAAATTAATTAAATTGTAATTTAGTAGTTAGCAAATGATCTTGTTAATTTTTAAACTGTATACATTGTGTTAGGCTTTAAATAACTTGTTAAAAAAGTTTGATGTTATAGCCAGCAATTTTTTAAATTATAAGTAATGTTTTAAAATTTTATATTAGTTTTTAAAGGAATTAATTGAAGGGACAGACCTTAAAGACTACATAAAGACCGAAGAGAGCGCCACTGGCTATGATGGGGAACATCGCCGCGTCCTTTCGCGACATCGTTTCGGGCTGTTCTCCCGATTCCTGTTCAGACACTTAACCAGTCATTTAATAAATTCATTAAAAAAATATATGAAATACTTTTTGCTGTTTGTGATGTAATACTGAACGAAATGAGCCAAAAAATATCGGAACCATAGCCATGACTATTAAGCTTCCATAGGCGCAGAGCATTCCTTCCGGAGTCGACTTAAACTTTTCGGTACTATTATTAGGAACCGTTTCATTGATTGTTGCGTTTATTTGAGATATCACTTGGTTTACAGTTTCGGAAGACATGACTTTTGCGACTTTTTTTTTACCCGAAGAGTCAATTAAAGTCCAAATCAATTAATTTTATAACAATTATATAACTTATATATATATATATATATTCAGACATGTATTAGAAAGACAACACTTCTGTCACTTATTTTAGTTTCACACTGATATCTAATAAAACGTGTACTTAAAGAGACATTCAACTACGTCAGCATTCAGTTGACTATAAATTTGCCCTGTTACCTCGGTTTTAAATTAATGTATTTTAAATACTTTGACCACATATTTGAGACAATTGAGTGTTTATTTTAATTTTTTTTAGTTAATTTTAGCTGGCTAACAACTCTTAGTTGAACAAGACTGTTTTTCGAATTTATGGCGCTAAAATGAGCTGACCTAGTTGTTTTGTCGACGTGTTTGTGTTTCTATGGATATGTATTATCATTGAATCAAAAGTGAATTTATTTTTCACATATCAGACAGAAATGAATTGAATGGAAAACTGTTTCAATGTTTAACTAAATATTTACATTGTTTTCATGCGCAAAGTTTTTAGTTCAACTTGTTTAAAAGCTGCTCAGACCTGTCGTAATATTGAGATGAGCCAGGAATGCTTAATTCTGCCTTAATAATTATAAATTTTTTCATTGATTTACCGAACAAGTTTTGATTTTTTTTCGCAAATAATTTGAAAATAATTAGTTTAAATTCAAAAACTTTAAACTTAAACTTATTTAAAATAAGATTTTATTAAATGACCATAATTGGAATATTTATTTAATTTTCGTTCAAGGCTAATGTAAAAATTGCAATCTTTTAAAATATACAAACTATTTTAAGCTCATTAATGGCAATCAAGTACAATTTTAATTGTTTTTAATTATTAAATGAACCACGCACAAAACAACAAGCTACTCGTGTCCTCAAATTGCCAAGCTTTGTTGTTATGGCAATAGTCATATTGAATTCACCCTGTTAAAAAAAAGGAAAAAGAGCATAATAACTAAGTTAACGAGTAATTTAATGTAAATTTATAATTTGTTTACCGTGTAAAATATACTTGGTACATAAAAGTGATATTCCAATTTGTAGGACATTGTGCCATCATCATCACCACCATCAGGATATTTAAAAGATTTTAAAGTTGCATTGTCAAGGTATCCATTTTTATTATTTTGGTCAAGAATATTTCTATCCAATTGAGCCAGGGTTATTCCTCTTTTTCTCTCTTTGTCAACCAACATGTTCCAGCTCAGGTCTAAATAAGCTGTTCTTTTAGGATTCACACTTGCAACTAGAACAAATATTTCACTTTAAAGTTAAAAAAGGGTGATAATTTTTCCAAGCTAAATTACCTGGCTTGAAATAGAAATTGAATCTGGAGTGTTTTCCTTTAATTATGGGACAGACTTCAGCATTACCTTTGCATAAAGGGTCACAAGTTTTCTGGTCTTTCAGGTCATCGCAGACTTCAATTTCTAATCTCGTAATTTCATCCGACTCATCCTTAAGATTTGGGTCATTTAGGTCTTTATCTAGCTTAGAAATATAACAATTATTAACATGATAATCTGAAGAAACAAATTTACCGCATTTGTAGACTTTGACCGTTGAAACAATGTTGAGACAAATGACAAAAAATATACAAATTAGTAAAAATTCTTTCATTCTGTGCTGTCTTTTGTATTGTTTGACTCGATTTTAACTGAAATATTATACTGTACTTTGAAATTATTGTTAATTAATTACATTTATTTGTTAAGCAATTGTTTAAGACATTAGTGATAAAAATTGATTTTGAATCGAAATGAGATTAATTGCTTGGTAACACCTATAGCAATTATCCCACTAAATATCAACCAAATTTAATCGATTGATTTGAATTAAAATTTTGTGTTATTTAGTGCTTGTATTTGACTAATTATTTAATAGTTTAACAAGCCTAATTCCTGAAGTCTATTCTTTGATTTAAATAAAACCTAACAAGATTAAAATGGACGATTCAATTATACAATGCAATATAATTAGTCGATCAGATATCATACTACCCTAAAACTGTCCCAAGTTCCTTTTTATTTCATTGTCAATAAATTAGGAAAGGTCAGAATGTGTTTGATTATTTTTTTTGCTAGAATAATTCTGTATAATATTTCAAAAAGCTGTTTTCAGGAAAATTATTTCTGGCCAATGATATTATCCCGCATTAAACCTAGAACAGCTAGGTGGCAGTAAAACTGCCAGCTAGTTAGAAATTAGTTAATAAAATTAAAATTACAGCTAATTGATTCTTGACGTTTTTTTTACTTTTAATCTATATTATCCCTTTATATAAAAATGTTATAAAAAGCATAATTAATTGACCCACTTTTAATTAATCACATCATTTCTGAGGTCAAGTCATAACTTTTGTATACAAATTGTATACAAATTCAATGCAAGCACAAGCAGTAAAATTAATCTAAGCATTGAATCGGTATTGGCAATGTTATTGCCAACGTGGCTGTTCACGTCGTATAATTATCATAGCTGTTAGAGTGTTAACTAGTTCTGATCAATAGAGGAGTATTTCGTTCCCCTTAAAAAACAATCTTCCCTTGTCATTTTGGGAAAATTTGTTCTAGAAATTCAATGAGTTTTTATCAGGGGTAACCAAGGGGGCAACGTACTTGGCCCCTCCTAGACGGAAAATTTTGTAAAATTTGGAAATTTGGGTAATGGTGACCAAAATTCAGACATTTTTGCAAATGGCGGACCAAAAATCCGCCATTATGTTCTTTATTCGAAGGAACTAAGCATTTAAACTTGCAAAATAGCCTAAATATAGCTTAATTAAACTAATTTGCGCTTAAAATCGCCGAAAATATGCTCATTTTAGGACAAACTGGCGCTAATAGCCGTTTCCGGCCGATTCCGGAATTTGGCCCCCTTAAACCGATTTGCCCCTTCCCCTAGCCGAAAGTTCATTTGGCCTTACCCTATGGCCCCCTAGGGTCATCGAGCTTGGTGACTCGTGATTAAGCCGTGAATTTTCGGTGCCAAATGGGATTCGGCTAAAAGCAGAAGAGAGGTTACCACCTAGCCAACTTTTATTTAAATATTTTTGAAAGAAGAAATTGATGTTTTATCAAAAAATATTAGTCGATTAAATATTAAGGAATTGATAAAAGCAATTATACTAAAACCTCCAATATGTGAACACCTGTTATATGTGAAACCCTCTAAATATATGAACAGAATATGTGGTCCAGAATAATGCCCAATGAACCTCCAATTAGTGAAAACCTCTAATATGTGAACAAAATGTTGAGTCCCGAAGCTGTTCACATACGGGAGGTTTAAGTGTAAATAGTATGTACTTTGGCAATGAATAGTTGGTATAGTTGTGTGGTTTAAATTTGGCGCTTTTGTAAGTTGTAAGCAGTCTTTGAAGTCATGTGTTTTCCTCGCTTTCCATTTAAATCACATTTCAATGACTTGTTTTCAATAAAAGTCAATTATTTTCTAATATTTATTGCCTTTAAGTTGTGATCAGAGAATCAAATCGTCGGTCAATTGAGAAATGGGGAGAAAAAAGAAATTCACTCCAAAGAAGTCTGAAGTGACCGAAAACCCGCCCAACTCTGGAACCGATTCTGAAGATACGGACGATGAAGTCGATAACTTCCACTCAAAGAAAGACAATGAACTATTTAATAGAAGTTCTTTATTGCATGCCTTTGATTCCGATGAAGATGACCAAAGCGATGAAGAGATAATGCCTTTGGAAGACGAGTCCTCTGATTCTGATGACAATCAATTTGATGGACTCAATAGATTTGGGGTCGAACTCAAAAAGGATGAAATGGCCAGTGATTTAGAAGACTCGGACAATGATTTACCCGATTCTAGTGCCTGGGGCAACAAGAAGAATGTCTTTTACAACACTGATTATGTGGACAAAGACTTCAGAAGTAACTATTTTTCATTTGATTCTTCATTTTCTTATTTTCATTTCAATGAAAATTTCAATTTTATTCGTTTAAATTCAAAGATAATAAGCAAAAAGACGACGATTTGGCTCAATATGAAGAGGAAGAAGCGCTCGCAATACAAAAACGTCTTCTCGAGTCTATGACTGAGTCCGATGTCGGCATTGATCTATTGATCGGAGATATCGAACCTCAAAGTGTTACAAATGATGACCTGACAGATGAAGCCAAAGACGAAGACCAGCAAAGACTTCAAATAAATGTAAAGAATCTGACAAAACGTCAAATGTTGGAAATGCTTCGCAAGGAATCCCCAGAATTTGAAGCTCTGGTCAATGACTTCAAGACTTATTCCAATGAAATCAAAGACCGATTACTGCCTATAATCGAAGCGATCAAAGGACGGAAATTGTCAAAAGTGTTTGCAATTAAATACATTGAAACTCGATTTCATGTTTTAATCAATTATTGCGTTAATATTTGTTTTTATATGGCTTTGAAAGCAAAAGGCATTTCAGTCAAAGAACATCCCGTTATTAAACAAATTCTTTCCTTCAAAAAACTTTTGGTTGAAATCAATTCAATCGAAGAAAAGAATGACAACATTGGGAAAGAAATCGATTCAATTTCAGAGAAATTAAAATCTAAACAACAAATCGATTCTTTCGTTAAACAAATAAAACGACAAAAATCTGAACAAAAGTTGAAAAATGCCAAAAAAGTCAAATTTGCCGACGATTTGAGTTTCAATGAATTGCCACAAACAGAAGAACTCGAAGAAAATCAAGAGTTAAACAAAAGAGGAATTACTTATGAAATCGCAAAGAATAAAGGCTTGACTCCTAAGCGAAAGAAGGAACTGAAGAATCCCAGAGTTAAGCACAGAATGAAATACAGAAGGGCCAAGATCAGACGTAAGGGTCAAGTGAGGGAACCCAGGAAGGAGTTGACTCGTTATGGAGGCGAGTTATCCGGCATTAAGTCAGGAGTTGTCAAAAGTGTTAAATTCAAATAACTTATAAACGTTTCAAAATAATTGAAGTTTTATTTTTAAATTTAAGTCATATTCAAAAAAATGATTATTAAAAATAAAGCACAGAATTAATAGAAAATTATAATTTGATTCATTACTGAATCTTTCAATCGTTTCCAAAATCAATTTGAATGAAAAGTTCAAAAAAACCTAAATATGAAAAACAAATGTTTTTTCAATAATTATAATAAATGGATAATACGGCAAATGTGTGAACAATTATTCTAAGCCATGATTACAATAATCATAATATTGTACTAAAATTCAGCCAATTTTCGGCGATAACTCACATCTCAAATGTTTCATTCAATGCAATAATAATATTAATAATAATAATAATAATAATATATTTAATTTAAGGTCCGAATCAAAAAAATTAAAATAAAGAAATTAATATAAATTTGATAGAAATGGTCGGAATGGGTCGACACAAGTGTGAAAAAAGCTAAATATATGATTAGTTGACGGCAAGTGCTTTACTGAGGTTTGGGTGCGCTTATGTGTAGTTGGCCCGATGGCAGCGCCGTTTAATGCATCTCTGCTTCTTCACATCATTGCCCCCGAACTTGGGTTTGTCCAAACAGTAGAGACATTGGCCGCAGTCATCGGCTAAGCAGCCAGGACATTCACGACATCCGATTCTCCGACTGCGAGTCACAGCAGTGCCGTCTTCATTGAATTGCTGTTTCCTTTTGCCAGACCCCGAAGCAGGCGTTGCCTTTATTACAATACCATTTGTCGATGGCTTGGGAGTAGTGGTCAATGACTGGAGTGAAGGGTCTAACTTCATGTCTTCCATTGAGATCTCTTGTTTGATGTTTTGTTTTCCCGAAGAGTTGGCCAAATGTTTGTTCGTATTCTTATTGATTTTGATTTGAACGTTTGCGGGGACAGGAAGGATACCTGCCTGGTCGCCCGTACCCTTCTGGAATATCTTTGGATGCTTTTTAGGATCTATTATATATTTCTGTAGACATGCCTGGAGTAGACATGATTTGCATCGACCGCCCGGAACATCAATCTTAAGCGAACAGGCCCCTATTGGACAAGAGTATTGTTGAGTCAAGGGAATGGCAGCAATGACAGAGTAAACAATTGTTACCATTGTTAGGACAGGTGAACTTCGAGGGTTTCAAAAGATATCTGTAGAAAAACTTCGCACAACTCTCGCAACTGAAGACTCCATATCGACGAGAAATGTGTGAATAGTATTTGGTGAGACCACACACCTCACAGGTCACGAATCCCCCGCCCACTCGTTTCGGTGACGCTTTCCCTTCATATCATTGAAGACAACATTAATTTATAATTCAAAGACAATTAAAGGCTTTCCATACCCGTAGTGTTGGAGTTCGCGAATGGCATTAGGAAAGAATTGGACGGCTGTGCGAATGTGATGGGCTTCGCTCTGTCCACATACACGGGTTCCGTCGGTTGGGGACTCATTATAAGAGAGTCTGAGTTGGCATTAGGTGTGAGGCTCTGGTATTGCAATTGTCGTAAATTTCCGGGCACTGAGACAGTCACTGAATTGGAAGCGCTCTGATTGTGACCCATGTCTTCGAACATATCTGTCATTTCATAGTTCATACTCAGCTCTTCTTCATCTTCGAGATCACTGTCGAGACCAACCATTTGTGAGTTGGAGTTCTTGAGGTCATTGTCGTTATCTTCGATGTGTTCGCATTGATAGTGTCTTTGGGCGTCTTCTAAGACGTCATGAATGGCTGAGCAGATCATACATCGATATACCATTTCGGCCACAATTATGCCGTTCGAGTCGCAGACCAGCGAACGAATACCCGATTTGTTGGACATCTCTCTTGTCTTCACTTTAATTATAATAATTATAAATATTTCTCTCAATTCTCATAACATTTCCAAAACATTTCAATTAATTTTTAAATTATTTGTTTTGAAAATGAATTTCATTTTCTTAAATATATAATTAATTTTCAATTTATATTCAATTATTTCTAAAATAAATGATTTGATAATTAAATCTTAAAATTTTAACCAAAATATAATTCAATTAATAATAATAATTAAATCTAAGATTCAAACAAAAAGCGATTTTTATGAATCCGTTTTGAGTGAAATTATTTGAGAAAAAAAGTAAAAATAATATTCAAATCAAATAATTTGTTTGAAAATAATTAAAAAAATAGGAAACAATAGATTTACCGAAAAGTTAGTGAAAATGTCGTCCAAAGCTGTGTAGGTCTGACTCCGCACTGCACACAAATATAGGTCACACCTATCACTGCCTGTGCCGACGAACGAACGCACATCCCTTCTGGCCATTACGCGAATTACGGCGATATACGCCAAATAATGTGTTCGCCGGCGCTCTCCTTCAAAACAGGCCAAAAGTGCGCTCAGCACTTGCCTGTGCAGAGCCGTACCCTAGTCTTCCCTAAACAGGCCTTTTAATACAGCGCTGAGTGAACAGAGCTGTAACTTTACTGCACTACCAGTGCGTTCACCAATAGATACGACGAGTAGAGGACTGACTGACAGCCAGTCATACGACACTACCAGTCGAGTCCGCTCTCGACAACATATATTCCCTACACATTCACTTTAAGGACAAATGACTTCCATTTTCATAATTATAATTCACTTCATTTACACCCAATTTCCTTAATTTTGTTCAATTAATTAATTGTTTATTTGATTGAAACAATAATTATTTGGTTTACAAACCGTTTGACTCAAACATTGTCTCAAATGATTTAATGTTTCCTTAAATGTTGTCTCAAATATTTATCAAAATATGGTTTAAATGATTGCAAGGAATGACTAATTGTTTGTTTTCCACAATCTCTCAAACCATATCTAATCAACAAATTGAACTTACTCATTTATTCAATTAGAATCGAATTAGATTTGCACAGATTTGCACCCTTCCCACTATAATAGACCCTTGAAATGAGTCCTGGTTATTTCAAGTATTGTAGCTGACAAACTAACAAAGATAACCCTGGCACAATTGACAAGTATCAACAAATGATTGCATATCATTTGATACTTCAATTGACAATCATTTGGCAATCATTTGATTGCAATCTTTTCTAACTAATGGTTGTATTGACGGGACTTAAGGGCCGAACAGTTGACAGATATCTTAAATATCAATTGAAAGAACGATTCACTCAATTGACAAATAGTCGTTAAATGACTTCAAAAATGTTAACTTAGTATTTGAATAGCTTGGTATTGATTTTGGACATTTAGTTGGCATTAGATGTAAGTAGTGGTGGTCTCAGGAGCTCACTGTGTGGATCAACTTCAGATTCAGTCTTAAAGCAGGTATTTGTCAATTGATGGCAGTTTTGGTTAAATGGGTTGTAATTACAAGAATTGAAGTGAAAGTTTGGTCTCATTCTGAATGAACGAAATGATTGAGTTGTGGACCACTGGAGGGCGTCGTTGCCATCGATTTATTGATTGTTTTAATTTTATTTTGAAACTCATTTTGTTTTATCTGCTATTCTTTGACTCATTTATTGAGTCAATAAATTGTTGGCTTTTTATCTTTTATTTCAAATTGTTAGTAGAAAACCAGAAGAATGTCTTCCAACAAACGATGGACTGATAGCCACAAAAGTTGTTGCAATGAGTCATCAATTGGTGCCAAAAGTGAATGCAATCGCAATTCACTGCGTTCTCCATCAAAACCAACGAATTCACCTCAAGAACCAGAACAAAGATCAGACCTGAATTCACCCAAAGCCTGTCAATCATCGATAGCCTCTAATAGTCATATCCCGCGGTATACTGGAGGTCGTCAGCGCCGACACTCAGATAATCAGTCGAGTGCTCGCATTGGCGACAATTACTGTGATTTGAATCAAACGGACGTTAAGAATGTCTGTTCAATACATGGGATGCGTTCCCCAAACGATATGCTCGTCTATCAAATGCTTCAGGACCTGAATCTGAATCCAAATCAGTGCCAAATCCCAGATCAGATCAAAGCACTGCATAAGAACCACGTCTGTTGTAATGTCGGCAAAAGTCGATCCGTCCCCACATCTAAAATGAATTCCGTTTTGACCACTCCGTTGTCCACTCCTTCGACTCCTACAGATTCTCGTCGAATGTCTTTCAATCGAAGCTCTTTGACTCAAACGCCGACTCCATTACGACAATCGAAGTCTTCTTTGTCCGTCAGTTCGCAAATGACTCGACATTCAAACCAAAAGTAAGTATTTCTACATTTCAATTGATTGCTACAAATGTTTTCCAGGTCCAAAGTAAAATACCCCATGTCTATGTCTAACAAGACTTCCCTAATTTCCATATTCAAAATAGTAGGGATTCCCATATTTCAGTCATTAGCTATCCTTTTACCTGACCTTTAAGCCATTTCGGGGGTTTGGACTAAACAATGGTTGCTATGTCTTTATAAAGGATTGTCGGAAAAATGGTGGGTAAAACTAATTTAAAGGTAATTGTTGCTGACAGCTTTTAACAGTTTTCTTGTCCACAATTAACCAAGTCGTCACTGTTTGTCTGTTAAGGGGCTAATTGATGTTGACTTTGATAGGTTATTTGTGGTCATTCCCTCCACTGTCCTCCAATGACCTGACTAATATACTAATTTTTATTCGATTGCTATTTAAATAATATTTATAGATTAATAATTGAATGAATTTTATAATGTTTTGTAATAACAGAACATTTGCCGAATACATGCCTTTGTGTGAAGTCCAGAGAGGACTTGGAAAGGGAGAAATCGTTGAAGTATACAAATCTGATTCAATTTTATTCAATCAAATCTAAATCCTTTGTTTTAGGGAATACTCAGAATAAATCCTCGCAACTATACGGATGCCTACATAAGCGCACCGGTAATCCTCGGTATTCTCACACTTTCTACTAATTTTAGTGTCGACTAAATGTTTGCTTAAATTCTTTAAATTCCTTTACAAAACAGTTAGTCATTTGGTATTCAGTTTTTTAAATAACCATTTGCTCAAAATTTGTTTGATTTAATTCATTTCATTTAAATAATTGTGGAAAGGAGGGCGGACTCGACATATACGTTGGAGGAATGATTGACCGGAACAGAGCGCTCAACGGCGACAAAGTGGCCGTTCATATAAACGAAATCAGCCATTGGAAGGTATGCTTTGATCAGTGTTTGCCAAATGGATGCAAATATTGATTTCATAGGTTTTATTCGACATTATTCGTATTCATTGGGACGAATGGGGACATCACTTCAAATCTATTACTCAAAGCAATCTTAAGTCAATTGAAAGTAGAGAAACGCCTATTCCTTGCACTGAAAGCTCTTTGTTGTCTTCAATCGATGAAAGTCACGAAAAAATTAAAAATATGGATTTGAATGATATAAATAGCGATGAATCAGAAAAACAATCGATGGATGAAACGCTTTGTGAAGACTATCCAAATGAAAAAATCAATAATATTGAAGCACAGGTCGATTCTTCCAATCAATTGCAAAAGGATAAAAAGAAGAAGAAAAGAAGGCGTTCCCGAAAAAAGAAAACTGAATCTAATTGTGAAGGAAGAGAAACTGTTAAAAGCAATGAAACAGAAAAACTTTCTCTTTTAAGGCCTGAAGTAATTAAAGGACTGTTAACTCAAAAACAAAATACATTTTCATCGAAATCAAATATTTTGGATGAATTGAGTCAAAAAATAAAAGAAATACAATACATAAAAGTAGAACATCTGATAGGACTACCATTTTGGCAGAAGTTTGTGCAGAGAACGGGACGGGTAGTGGCCATCTGTGAAGCAAATCACTCGCGTAAAGCTGGTGGGCGTCTGACTCATATGAAAGAGAAGAACCAGAATTGGGCTCTTTTTATACCAAATGATTCCCGAATGCCCAGAATGAGAATCGCAATGAAGAGTTGTCCGCCAGACTTCCTCCATCACCCCCAACACTACGCTCAGAGTTTATTCATTGCTCAATTGGGTGAATGGAAAATCACTGATACCTTCCCGAGTGGTTTACTTGTTAAACATTTGGGAAACAGCGGTGACATCGAAGCCGAGAGCGAACTTCTCTTAATGGAACACAACATTGAGTTTCACGACTTTCCTGACGCCGCATATTTTGGTTTACCCAACATTCAAGACGACCAATGGATGGCCAGCGATGAGCAATGGCCCATTCCCCCCAAGGAATTGCAATACCGGCGTGATTTTCGCAATGAATGTGTCTTCACAATTGATCCGTCCACTGCCCGAGACTTAGACGACGCCCTTTCCATAAAACAACTCAATGAAGACCACTTTGAAGTGGGCGTTCATATTGCAGACGTCTCCTACTTTTTAAAGGAAGAGATGCCATTGGATGAAATCGCTCGGAGTAGAGCCACGTCTGTCTATTTGGTTCAAAAAGTGATACCAATGTTACCCAAAACTCTTTGTGAAAAGTTATGTTCACTGAATGCGGGCGAAGAAAAGCTAACGTTTTCTGTCGTTTGGATTATCGATAGAAATTCAAATATAATTGAGGAGTGGTTCGGCAGAACCATCATCAAGTCCTGCATTAAACTGAGCTATGAGTTGGCACAGGATATGATCGACGATCCCAACAAACAGTGGAAAGACTATGAATTGCCGACAATTTATGACAAATGGAATTATAAGAAGATATCCGAAAGCGTTAATCTTCTCAATAATATCGCAATTAATTTAAGGAAATTCCGTTTCGAAAGCGGAGCCCTAAAGATAGACAAACTCAAGTTACAATTCGTTTTAGATAAGGAGTCAGCACTTCCATCAGGGTTCTCCCCCTATGTCTATCGCGATTCCAATCGATTGGTTGAAGAGTTCATGTTATTGGCCAATATGGCCGTCGCACACAAGATATATAAATCGTTTGGAGATAAAGCCTTTCTTCGGTGTCATCCGCCCCCAGCAGAGGATAGTCTCAATGATTTCAAGTCTTTTTGCAAATATAATGGTTTCCAAGTGGACACTACCTCTTCATTATCGCTACAAAAATCATTGGAAGCATTGATAAATAACGATCAGAACATATCTCGAGTTGTGGCCCACTATTTGTTGAAGTCGATGCAGCCAGCACAGTACGTATGTGTCGGAATGCAGACTCAGTTGTCAACACTACATCATTACGCCCTCAACGTTCCTCTCTATACACACTTTACATCTCCGATCAGACGTTACGCCGATGTCATTGTTCATAGGCTGTTAGCCTCAGCCCTCTCTTATCGACAAGTGATTAAGGAGTCGGCCCTCGACTTACACCGATTGGCTCAACGCTGTAATGACAAGAAACTGAGTTCACGACTAGTGAGCGAAGGCAGCGCTAAACTATTTCTTCACATTTTCATCAAGCAGTTGGGTAAAATTGAAACCAAGGCTATAGTGGTTCAGGTCTACGACCACTCCTTCGATATTATGCTTTTAAGTTGTGATCACATCTGCAGAGTATATTTGGATCAGTTGCCACTCAAACAATTCGCCTTTGAAACGAGACACGGCAAAAATCAGCTGATTTTGGAGTGGAATGACACCAGAGATAGTGATAGAACTGTCAAACAAACTATCATCGCATGTCTTATACTCAAAGTCCAGGTGTCGGTCAATGACGACGATTCGTCCAAATTTAATGTAAGTCATCATCCATTTGAATGTTTCCAAATTGTTTTCTTAACTTTACTTTTAGGCTATTCTTCAACACCCGAACGGAGTATTCTATAGAAAGGAAGTCCACACAAACCGTTTCATCGAATCTTAAATTAAATAATTTTAATTCAGTTTATATTTTATTTAATATATTTATGAATTTTGGTTTATATAACTGATCGCAAAACAATTTCAACATTTTATGAATTTTTTGTTTTGTTTTTATTCTCTATTTTACATAAATTGACTAAAATTTTGCGAATCAAACGAATTAAACTTACATTGAATTCGATTAAAATGTTAATAAAATGAAAAATTCTAAGGCATTGAAAAATATATACTATTTTTGAATTCGTTCAGAGCTGTAATCAAAGTCTATATAAAAGGACTGAATACTAATCAAAGGCACAAATCATTTAAAGTTTTATTGAAATTTACTTTTCATTCTATTTTTCAAATGAAAGGTTTTAAACCTCTTATATAAGTTGCAAAGAGTCAAAAACAAGTCAAATATGAAGGGTATGTTTTGCTGGATAATCAAATTCATTTTTTATTTCAATCATTGAAAACAAATGCAAACAAAATTAATTAAAAAAAACCCAAAAATCACTTAAAAATAGACTTTAATGAATGTTTTAATGAGTTTTTTTTTAAATAAAAACAATTTAATATAAGTTAAAAGATATAAAAAGTTATGATTCGGTGAAAGGGATATCTGACTGTTTGGGCGGCACTAAGCCCTCAAAATTGATTTTTTCTCCATATTTGGCCAAAAATAGTAGAGTAAAGACACCCAAAAGTATACCAATATTTTGCAAGAGTAAAACTTTGAATGTTTGACTCATTCCTTGAAGTCGAGCCCTGTCCAGAGCAGCACTGAGTTCACCCATCATATCTACCAGAGCGATATATAAAAACATACCGCCGGCCAAAGCGAACACATACGGCGAGGCATCGGCCAAATCACCCAGAAGGATACCGAAAGCCAGTCCCAAATAGCAGGTACAGGCAGACACAAAATTATATCCAAGAGCTTCTCTCATTGTCATACCGGAACCGATCAAAACGGCAAAGTCTCCCAACTCATGAGGAAATTCTTCGCAAATGACAGCCACAGAAATGGAAATACCTTCGAGAATGCTTTGAGAGAAGGCCGCACCAATTGTTATGCCATCAATGAAGTTGTGGAGGCCGTCCCCAAAAATGATCATCCAGGCAACCGTTGCGATCTCTGTTTTTTGGTCTCCGCCGTGAGAGTGACCGTGTCTTAGACTAAACGAATTGCTTCGACTTCTCTCTCTTGCGATCGTTTCCAGAATCAGTGATTCCGATCGACTATCAGTGAGTCCACTGTTTTCCTGAGCCTCTAAAGACCTCTTTTGTAAATCATATTCGTTATCAAAATCCTTTTCAGGACCAGTTTTGTCAGTTTCTGAAACATTGTCTCTGCTTTTGGTCACACCATTTGGTTTGTCGTAATCCAAGTCTTTGAAGTAGACTTGTCTGCAATCAAACGACTGTTAAATTCGATAATATTTCTAAACAAATGCAATACTTGTGATGAGGTTTTGGAGGATCGACTTCAGCGCTGGTACACGACGGGATCGACTGTATGTTTAGCTTCTTTTTCCTTCTGAACTCGACCACCATTTTCATGATACGTTCCGACCAAAAGAATAGATATATACCACCAAAAATAATCAGTGCTTTCCAGAGGTAGGCGTGAGAGCCATCACCCGAAAGATTGAATGCCTGGGGAATCAAATGAAAAATGGCAGAACCCACTAAACTGCCGACCGCTAAGCCCTCAAACAGAGTCAACATCACATCATATGTACTTTTGGTAAGAAGTGGAAGAATGGCCACTCCTATCAGTGAACAGAAGCTGACAATTGTCACAAATAGGATACCGAAGCCCCAAACAGAACCGGCAGAGGGTCTGTTCAACGCCTTGTAGTGACTTTCGCGCTGTTCGATGCACTGATGTTCTTGCAGTTGGAACAAAATCAATGGACATAACCTTACTATGGATTGACTCAAAAGAATTGGAGCGGATTTTGGAACTGGATTCTCGATCAGTTCAATCAGCTCTTTAGAGGACTTACAGCCGGTGGCCGCCTCACACAGACTTTTGATTTTCTGAACCGACATTTTTGTCTGCCATTTGCTGAGTATCTTATCGTCTAAGTTATCACAGCTTCTTATTGTGGTATCGATTGGCGAAGAAGAAGAATTAGTGATATGTTGGATCAGTTTATTGTCTTTCAAATTTTCAATAAATAATAATAATTTCGATTCGATGTCATTGTCTTTAAAGTCTTCTTCATTCAAATCAAAGTCCATTTCATCAGTTTTATAGTTGTTATGGAAATAATTATATTTCCACAAAAGAAAATAAGTCAATACTTCCATGTCTTCGAGTGAGTTGAGCGCCCCTTTTGGGTCAACCACTGACTGATTGCAATTCACGGCAAACAACTGAATGGCACTCAACACAAATGCAACCATAAGTACATACATTTCCAACAACTGTCCAATTGATTCGGTCTTAAGGTTAAAATGACCACAAGTTATTTGATCTCATTTAAGCCAAGATACTATAGTTAAACAAAGCCAACAGTTTTCGATCACTAATTCAATGGTAAGTCATTTGTTATTTCATTTCAATATTCAACGTCTTTTGGATAATTAATTAGACATTAGTTTTGATGAAATGGTTATCTTTTGCTTAAAGACATTCTTATCTGTGGATTGATATGCGGTTTAACTGCTATCTAGAGTTTTGCCACAAATCAATATTTAGTTAAAAGCTTTCAAATTATAGATTAAAACACAATTTATAAGTGCTTTTAATGAATCTATTAAAGCAATTATTGTTAAACATTTCTTTCGCAATATTTCTGAAATTAAAGTCACTTATCATTATAATTGAATTGACAAGATATTAATCAGTTTCAAATTTAGAAGTTATTTAGAATATTCAGTAAAAATCTTTCTTATTTGTTGACTGACAGCAGAATAGGAGAGAAGTAAGAAATGTTTATCAATTCTTCGATTAAACATATTATTATCATTTGTTTTCAATCATTTGATTATCTCTGAGTCACTGATTTTGTCAAATATTGCAACGAATCTCACTTTTAGTTATAAATAAATTAAATTAAAGTCCAATGAAAGTGAAACACAAACCACTCATCGGATCACATGTTTAACACATTAAGCGATTGCATGACTTTATTCAATGTCTTTATTTTTCTCACGTTTTTTCTGAAGTCTCATCAAATCATATTATGGGAGTCGAAAATTTGTATCAAAATAAAGAAAATATTTTGTTCAATAAATGAGTTGCTTAATGCCTGAAATCAGTATCAATTATATATCAACTATTCTTTCAAAGCTTAGTGTTTTGATACAAATTTTCTACTCCGATAATAAGCAAAACTTCAATACATTGTATAACTGAGGCAATAATTAGACGACTAATTTAAAGGGACAATGATTGCCATTATTTATGTTGAATTATGTGTCACTCAATTGCCTTCCATTGACTGACACACAACTTATACATCAATAATGGCAACCATTGGTTCCCTAAAAAGTCATCTAATTATTCCCTGGACTGTACTTTTTTAGGTAAACAAAAAAGACGCAGACGCTCTTGGTGCGAAATGCCACCTATTACTATTACACCAGTTTATTACCAAAACAAACGAGAGGACTATTTTCTTATATCACATAACGTCACGTTTCAGTTTATTTGAAAGACAGATAAAAGGTTACCCAAAATTACGTCTATATTTTGCAATCAACTTAATGTCAAAATATAGACGTAATTTTTGGTAACCTTATGTCTGTATTTAAAGCGACTCTAACTTTAGGTCACATTTCGCACGAAAAGCGTCTGCCTCTCCTCTGTTTACCCAAAAAGTGTTGCTTTGCTTATATTATTAAAGAAATTTTTGGGTTTTCAGTTCAAAAGCAGTTATCATTAACTGTTTGCAAACTGACTTTCTGACCATAATATTAACCAAAAAAAAAGTAATGTAATCTTGTAATCCTCCCTTTACATCTTATTCTAATGATGACTACCAATAAACTGACCTGTTCAATAAAAACACATTGGCACAGTTTATTGATAGTAATTTTAAAATATAATTAATTACATATAATTCAAACCAATTGTCTGCCAACAAACCAATTCAATAATTATGTTTGAACAACATTTTAAAGGATACCCTTATTTAATCTACCAGGTACAGTGTAGTCCCAACTGATTTCATTTCGAATATTTCATTTGAAATCTGAATCATTCGAATTTCCTGAACAATGATTTCATTTCTATTTACGAAATAAATGTAAATCTTCTCTAATAGTGATTGACATTCACTTATAATCGATGAAACCCCCAAATAATTATATCCATAAACCAAAATCTCAATTTTCTATTAAAAGTGTTTTTCTATTTAACTCTTCTTATAAGTTGAATGTCTTCGGATTGAAACTTACAAACTGTAAATAATTCTGATCCTTTTCGATATGATTCATCTGTTGGAAATTTAAAACTATCAAGTTAATAGAAGAAGTTGGCAAAATACAATGATCCATGTGACTTCAATGAGCTACTATGGAACCTGAAATATCTGGGCGTATTTGAATACAGATACATTATATAGTTCTGCCTGCTTAACAAATATTCCTTAGTTGAATTTATAGATCAATTCAGCCTAATAAATTAACATTTATTAAATAGAATGCTACATTTTCAAGAGCATTTTAAACTAAAATAATTGCTTGACCACGGTCATTCTCATAATAAAGCACTCAGGTAGGTGCCAGAGATGTCATGATTCTGTTTGAGACCACTGTCTCTACCATAGGATTACCTTAAGATTAAGAAGTCTGAGTGCTACCAAAAGACTAGGAACACTTGATATGATTAAAAAAGATGACAAATGTGACATTGATACTGACTAATTAAAACATGCTGAAAACTTTTGGTAGCACTCAGACTCCTTAATCCTGAGGTAATCCTAAGGTAGAGACAGTGGTCTCAACAGAATCACGACATCTGATGTGGCGTTAGAGCTGTATTATAATAGTTTGACGATAAGTGAGTTGAATTGTATAAGATGGCACAACTTGTTTTTTAACCGCTAACTGCGGTATTAACTAATATTAATTATTAGGTTTTGTGAACAGTGTGTTGTTTGGAGGATAACGGCTATTCTTCGTCAGCACAGAGGTGTGAATAAATTTATGGCTAATATTGGATCGGATCCGTCTCTCACTGTCCACTTAATGTATGTCTGAGGTGTTTGCTGATGAAAGAAGCTGTTAGCCTCCGAAACAACATTTTGTACAAAAAAAAATCTAATCCGTAGTTATCGGTCAAAAAAACAAGTTGTGCAATCTTATAAAATTGATGATAAGTTTATTTGTTCCAATTTCAATATCAAAGTTAAAGAGGAAGACTTCTGTTGATTAACAGCTATTTCGTTATTGTGATATTTCATCAAAATTTGGTGGTAAAATGGGTTCTCCTGTCTAACTTTAATTGCTCGCAATTGAATGAGTCGGGGCGTCATTTTCAAAGTATCATTAATGTAAAAAATGAAGATTAAGAAGTGTAATACAGTCAAACACAGATTTAACGGAGACTTTAACCCAAACAAGATCTGTCTGTTCAAGCTTCATTGTTAGATGTCCGTCAAACCATAATCTAACTGTATTCAACTTTCATAATTCAAGAGAATTAGGCATAATTAATTTTCAATTTACCAGAGATAAAGAATTGAGATTTGAAGTTTACAACTCATCTATTAAACATTGTTCACAACTGTTTAGAACACATTCAAATACAAAACAGTTGAGAGTGAGTCTGGAAATTGTATCTCATTTTTAGCTTCTAATATAAATGTAATTTGTTGGATTTTATTATTGTAATTTTGATAGTTTTCATAATAAGAAATTCATATTTTACCTTGCTAAATCCATAGTATAAATAGTATTACCAGAATCTAATTCTATTAATAATCTAAGAATTAATATAAAATTTTGAATTAACCCAACTAATTAATAACTAATTCAGTGATGATTTTTCTCATGTTAGGGCTTCACGTCACTATAATTATAATCAGAGATGGCCAATGAAAACTTCCAGGGGGGGGGAAGGTATGCCATAGGTATTTTGTCAAAAGTGCTGTGGTATAGGGTAAAATTGCGGACGGAAATAGCGCGAGAAACGGCCATTTTCTTCTAAAATAAACTTATTTCCTGTTTTTAAGCCTAATTTAGCTTAATAAGACTATTCTGCAAGTTTAAAGACTTAATTCCTTAAAATAAAGAACAAAATGGCGGATTTTTTGTAGCCATTTGTAAAAACGGCTGATTTTTTGTCGATTACCTAACAATTCTAAAATTTATCCAAAAACGCTCGCCTGAGCCTCGGGGAGGGGGTAGGAGACATTTCCAGTTTACGGAAGGAAACGAATACAGCTCCCCCTATTGTTATCTCTGATTATAATCGTGCTTGAACGTTAAACAATCTGTTATTTATTGTGTGGTTTAAAATTATACTAAGTTTCCCCTAAACATACTGCTATATCAGGGGTGTTCAATGGGGATTTCCTGAAGTATCCCCTTAAGTCCGAGATTTTGTGATTTATCCCCTTAGGTTTAAAAAATTGTCACATAAAAACGTAGAGAAACTGATCCCCTCAAAAATTGCCATTTTTAGTAATCAAGGCCAAAAACATCCATTTTGTCCCTTAATTTAATAAATTTAGCAGTATAACTTGAATAATAGCTAAATTATGGCTTAATGCTTTTTAAGTCCGAAAGCAATATTTAATAACAAAATGGCGGAAAATGGGCATTTTTGCTCGTAATTTTTGAATTTATATATATGCATGAAATATATATAACCCCCAATATCCCTCTAGATTTTGGTTTGAAAATGAGCCATGTTATATCCCTTAGAGTCATGGACCTTGCACACCCCTGATTAATGTTCTATATTGAAAGCGATTCAGTGCTCATATACTATAGAAGTATTGTAGTAATGATTTGATCTAATAATTTACAAAATAATAAACTGCTAATAAAAAAATTTAATAGACTAGATATAATTAGGGATGTGCCAATTGAATATTCAATAAATTCAATGTTGAATATCCAAGAAGGTAA
The DNA here is from genome assembly GCA_034695525.1 of Euzetes globulus. NCBI lineage: Eukaryota > Metazoa > Arthropoda > Arachnida > Sarcoptiformes > Euzetidae > Euzetes > Euzetes globulus. The sequence goes on from JAQIWP010000278.1 coordinate 23,219, forward strand.
AATATAAATTCAATAAATTCAAAAAAGCGTCAAGTAATTAATTTAAATTTACCCTAAAAATCCAAAATTTGGAAAAGTTGTGATAAAAATCCGGTGAGTTTTGACTTTCCCATAAATTTTTCGGAAATTTATATTACGTGAAAATTGCTTTGTAGGACATTTGAGGCTTTCTTTGGTAGTCAAACCCCATTTTACCCCTCAACCCCTCATACTCTGGTAAAATTTTATTTAATTGTTTTGATTAATATTTTGATCTTATCTATAAAAAAAATAATTTCAAAAGATTCAATAAATTTATGGAATTTATTAAATGTTCAATTGAATATTCAATTGGAAAATAAATTCATTGAATTTACCATCCTTAGATATAATCAAGTGAATTTTCTATAACAATAATTTTAGAACAAAGGAAGATTTAGAAGGAAGTTTCCCCTAAATTCCCAAAATTAACTTAACCGCTGAAAAGTATTAAAATTATCAAGAATATCCAACATTACCTAATTAATAATCCTTATTTTTCAATCAATAAAAAAATTAAATGAAAAATTAGTTGAAAATTCCGGTTATTTGACTATATTTTCTTACATTGTCCAATCTTACCAAGACTGTAACTGTAGACTGTTGTTCAAACCAGTCATTCTGGACAATAACTCTATAATGTTCTGTTATTTCGGGGATTGATGACACTGGTCACACAAAAGCATTCACAAATCAAAGGTACATTAGACACAGAGGTACAAAAGCACATTAAACATGTTCAATCAATTAAACAGTTCATTTACTTTTTGGTTGTTAAACTGGGGGTTTACACTTAAAAATGCTTTACTGCAAAAAGATTACCGGGTTGTTGTTCAGATTGGCTGGTATCATTTATCGCACATATCATTTATCGAAACTACTAGAATAATTATCGCTATCTAGCCATAATATCAATTTTTTTAGCTTGTGACTTCAAGCTTTTAACACAATTAAAAATAATAAATTATCAATTGTGGAAATATTTTCGGCTATAAACTAATAGCCTTCATCATGCAAAGTTAATGACAGCATTCTTTACATTTTATTCCTAAAAGCGAATAGAATTGGGAGTCAAACATGAGATCTACTGTTATATTAGATTCCAGATATTGAGGAGAAATTGTTTGTTTGTTTTAAACAATTGATTTTCAAAAAAAAACTTTTCAATAGAGTCCAAATGGACTTGATGAAAGTTAAGATTCACAATGGATTGACTCATTGAGATCATGAGTAGACTATCTGAGTAGTGTACAAATATCGGGCCGACAGTACTTAAAGTGAACTATTGTCTTCTTTACTTTGATCAGAACAATTTTGAAACTATCATAATTTTATATTTTTAAAAACTACCACGACATCAGAGGTCCCCAAGTTGGAAGGCCCTTAGGGTGGGGGAGCCAAATCTCAAAATTTTCCGTCTAGGTGGATGAGTACGTACGCCCCTTGGTGACTTCTGCACATCATCAACCTAAAATATGTTGCAAACAAATGTGATTGTATGTAACTATTCAAAAAAAAAATTAGACAAGGAAACCAATTTAGTGAAATGAATAAATTGGTTACTTTTAATGGGCATAAAAGACTTTTAAGACGAACCCGGTTTAGCATAAGAGATCTTGATGTCACCAAGGCATTAATATTGCATTCTCTTAATCTGCTAATTATGTAGAATATGCAAGGAGTACAAGACTTGTACAAGACTTGTACTCCTTGCATATTCTACATAATTAATGTAGAATGGACCAGGCTTACTTTTATCTAACGAAAAATTTTCAGACTGTTTTATAACTTTTGTCTTTATTTAGACGGAGAAAAGGTTTGTCGTTTGTGTTATTATAAAAAATTATTGGTTCGTTGATCTGATATTTGCTAATAAAACAGTGATTTTGCAAAAAGTGACGACTTTTTGATTTAACGTTTTAATCGAATTTAGGGCTTAAGGGCTAAAAAAGTTCTCAAACCATAAATCTGTCGAATTTGTCGGTTTATTCAAAGATTTATTTTATGTGATTATTTAAAAAATATGTTTTCGATTATTGTCTGATTCGTCTCTTTTTGCATTGACTTTAGTTGAAATGAGAGCAACCAAAGTGTTAAACCATTGAATACATCAATTTTATTCAAATCTTATCATTAACTATGCATTCAATACATATGTTTTCATTCATTAAGAATATAATTCATAAAAAATAGTTTCAAAAACTTTCAAAACAATTGGAAATAATGTGAGGAAAATTTTAAAGCATTCTAAGACTGGCTGAGCGTTAAGGGGTGTGACTTTCCCACGATTCCAGAAGCAGCCCAGACTAGATTGCAAGACTGGCTCAGGGTTGGGCTCACTTTTCTTTGAGAAATGGCTTGCGGTGTCTGTAGTGCACAGCTTTGAGTCAGATGCGAAGCCACGCGTCTCTGACCACCCACTGCTCACTCATATCACACTTCACGACTACAGAAAACTTGAAGACTTCAAGATTCACCTTTGATTGAACTCTTCCAGTCCTAGATCTTCCCAATCTGCTATGAATAAGAATTTAGTCGTCATTAGGATTGCTATCATTTGATCTTTCTTTGCATTAAATTATGTTTAATTCAAACCTTTATTGAAGGCTTACATCCGCACCATTTATTGACCACAGTTACAACCAATTTTGGCTCTTGTATATTTTGTCAATTGGTAAACGAATATTTTCTATTAATCAATTGATAAATCTCTCAATACATTTGAATAACATTTGTTTGAAGGGTCCGACTGATTATGGCTATAATTGCTTTGTTCCCACACCTTAAAAGTCAGAGCAATGATAATAGCATTCATTCATAATTTTGTTTCAAGTGCTGCAAACTTTTGGCGAATCTTATTATAGGTTGTGATCAGTTATAAGATTGTCTGAAATGAGCCTAAGTTCTGATGTCACGCACCACAGATATAGCCACAAATAAAGGGACTCCATGCTACTATTCAGGGGAAAGACTTCGATAATAACAGGGATCGGATTCACTACTCCAGTCAAATAATTAAGATTATAGACAAAAATATGTCATTTTTATCGTTTAGTCAATTTATAAGACATTTAGCTCTTTTTAGAAATAGTTTTATTCAATTCTATTTTTTGTTCGATATTTAAATTTACAAATTTATATCAAAATATATAATTTCTTATACAATATTGCATTCTTTTAATAAATAGTATACAAATAACTTTTCTGAAAGGCTCTGGGTACTTTGTATATGAAAAATGTTACAAATAAATGTTGATTAAGTTATTGCTAAATATTGTAAAATAAATTTGAAAAAAAAGAGTTGAAGGAAATTAATTGTGATATGTATTGGACTAAATAAGTTCAATACGTATTCAAATTAAGGCACAAAAGAACGCCAATTATTTGGGCATAAAATAAGAGGAAAACAAATCTCTTCTCTCAATAATCTCTGAAATGATTACAATTGAGGAACAAATCTTAAAACATTTCAAATCCGAGATCCGTCTGAAAGCCGTATTCATTGCGAACAACACTTAGAGATCATTAACAGAGAGAATAGGTTTTGATATTAAATAACATTTTAGTAAACTTTACAATATTTGCAAATGAGATCGAGTCAAATAATTGTTTGGAACTACCAGGGTCTCCAAACACTGTCTCCATTGAGACTTGCAGGCGCTTCGAACACCATATCTATATCGTGTTCACTTCCGGATGGACTAAACTGTTCGCTACCGACAGAACTGCCGACGGGACTGATTGAACTCTGACCAATCGGAGAATCCAGACATGAGTTGCGGCTCCAGGAACCGATGGATCCGTGTCTGAACATCAATCCAGACGACATGTTCTGATTGATGTTAACATTGAGATTAGAATGAAATGGTAGTAATGAAGTGTTCATCGGTGGTGAGCACTGGTGTAACGGTAACGAGAATGTGAAATGTGATGAACCCGTTGAAGAGGCAGACGATGGAGGCGTTTGAAGATTATGTTTGCCATCGATTGTCATCGAATTTGTCATCAATGGTGAAGAAATGTTGTTATTGATATCATTTGCATTATTAAGACCAGAACTGGGAAAGATTCCGGCGGCGATGGCTGCGGCCGCTGGCAGTGGAATTTGAACGTGAAGTGGAGTATTGGCCGAACCAAACGGCGAATCGTTGGGCGGAATCATTCCCGGAAATGCATTTCCAGTTCGGGACTGATTGCTATATGAGTTGGAGGCCATATTTGCGGCGGTGTTAAGACTTGTGACACATGAATTCAAATGACCCAGAATTCTTTGTCGAAGACCATTATCAACGCCGTCGACACGACCGATGTATCGGCTGACTTCGGTGGCGCACTCATTGAAACCCGCTCTGTATTTGTTGAGAACACTCGGGTCAGTGGAGATGGCAGAAGCCATTTGTTGTCTTTGTACGCTCTGCAAGTGGCGGACAGTCATCTCAAGAATATCTGCCTTTTCCAACTTTGAGTGACGGGAAGGCTATTGAATAATAAAGAATTCGATTAATAATCTGTTAGTTGTGAAGGGAGTCAATGGTAAGAAGTGGTGGACAAGTGAAGACACTTACATCTTTATTGAGAGCGTCCAGAATCAAGACTTTGAGTTCATTGAGGCTGTTGTTAATCCGAGCCCTTCTTTTCTTTTCCATAATTGGTTTTGTCGCCTAATTTCACAAATCAATAAACGGTTAATTGAATTCGAAACAAAGTTTTGAAAGTTACAAAAAGTTCAAAAAAAGTTCAAAAAAGTGGTAAAAAGTTTTGGAAACTTACTCTTCTGTGTTCAGAAGTTTTTGAGATCGGCTTTCGTGGTATTTCTGTTGATTGAGAGTCAACAGTGGCTGACATATTGGCAGTCATTCTAATAGTTTTGAATCAACTTTTGATTGAAATCAATATAAAAATAAAAGTTGAGAAGTTTTGGAACTGAAGTTATTCGTTGGAGAGTTGTAGTGGTCTGAGGGATGGCACGAGACTGTATGTGAGACTGTATGTGATTCTTAACTATTTTGAACCAAGTTTTGCTCACTTAGTCCACATGCGTGCACTGGGAGGGCCACAACTAGAGAGCACAGAACAGTGTTTTATCAGAACTGTTGGTTCAATAGTTGAGGGGAAGAAATACACGCTTATGGTTGTGCTGCCAAAAAGGCAGAGGGGCTAAGAAGTGAGGGGCCGATAAGTTTTAGTGTGGGAATGTGTTTAGTGTTGGCATTTATAGTAGGCATGAGGTCAGCAGTGAAGTGAAGCGCGCGACTCAGCACTAAGTTCTTGGGAACGGTTCACAATTCACTTTCCCACGAGTTTTGAAGCAGTGGAATGAGATCTACACCTGTAGTTGTAGGATGACTGTACTCACACACACACCACATGCACCCAACCAGCCATCAAAACGTAATTGCATCTGCTCTCACGAGATTCTCACGCCAGTGCTCGAACTACTGCACAATAGCAGCATAACTGCACAGGAATGCAATGCTTTCCTTACCCCACACTAATCACTATCAGCCAGTATTTCGAGCGCTGGATCAGTACGCGTGCCACAAGTGCCACAATCATATTACTCGCTTGTGATTGGCTGCACAGCCCGTGGGAAAAGCGTGGCCGACAATTTCAACAGTGAAGAGTGAACACTAAGACAGGCTCTGAGAGCTCAGACCAAAAGAGAGTGCAAATGCTCTGCATTAATGTTCTGGAATGCATTACTCTATGAATGTATAACTTGTGTCTACACTTTATGTCTTTGCATTGTATTACTCTATCATTGCATACATTGATCCAAGAGATGGTAAATACAGTCTATGCCATACATTGCGTTGCATTCGTGACACCCGTTATGAGCATATCATTCAAAGTTTGGCTCCGATTCCAACACTTTTTACTTTCTTTGTTATTTCACTTTTTATCTTAAAAGTTATGCATTTTCTAACATTTTTTATTTTTCCATTTCTTTCATTTGTAATGCATTAATAAATCTTAACTGAAATTAAATGACAGATTTTCATTTAAAAATAGCATGTTCATTCTGAATTAGTTTAGTTAACTATTTAGAGTCGAAAAGCATAAGACATTTGCAGTGTTTCTTCTTTTAATAATTTCAATCTCATATAAAATTCCAACAAATTCATCAAATCTTCGAAAATTATTCAATTTATGTATAAAAATGTGACTCTAAAAGTTACTAGTTTTTTGTTCCTCATTTTATAAAGTAGTGTTACCTAAACATAGATTTTGAAATCATATTTTGGCCAAAATTTATTGAAATGGGAAGTAAATTGATTTTTTCAGTGTAGTAAAAGATTAGATACACGATAAATAATGACCTTCTTTTAAACATAATATTGGATAAATTGTGATGAGTGGGTGGCTTATGAGCCAGATAAATTAGGAGATAATACTTCAACATAAGATTTAAAAATTTGATAAATACTTTAGCAGAATTCGAGCTCCTTTTTCTCCAAGGGAATTTGATATTTCGAGAGCACGTTTTTAAAGAGGTCTTAATTATCGTGCTAGATGACAATTAGTGGGTGCCGCCACATTAATTTTTTGAATAGCAAGGTTTCAGAAAAGGCTCTAGAACGAAGATAACGCCCATTTCTATTTCATTTCATTTATTACATGTCCCGGAAATTCGGATAATTTAGAAAATGAATTAGTTTGTAACTCAAAAACTAAAAGGGGTTTTATTATGAAATTTTGCAAATATCAAGTTGAGTATTTAGGAAATAAATTTTTGCATTAAATGTTTTTAGGACTCCTTATCACCGACCAGTATGAGGGTACGTCTAACCAATCAACTCAATGCTTGTGCACAATTTGAAAAACTTAAATTAATTCAAAATTTTCAAATGTTTTTAGTTTTATCTTGTT
>JAQIWP010000279.1:0-30082 GCA_034695525.1 Euzetes globulus
CACATGTGTTCGCCATTATTATCTCATAATAATGAAGAACCGAAACATCACAGTTAGTGATTTGCTAAGATGTGACTACCAAGATAAGTTCTTGATTTTTTACAATATATATGACACTTTTTAAATGATATCAATATTTGTTAACCTTAAAGAAATATTCACATTTTGCTACCTGCGAAACCTTTTTGGTTTATTTATTATTGAATATCATACTCCAACAGTCATGGGTATTTATGAATGAATTAGATCCAAATACTTCCCACTTTGTTAAATTTAATTCTTCAAAGTCATCCTCGAAAATTATTTGACACCGAGTTGAATTAATAAGTATAAAAGTAATTAAACTGGATAATTGAAAATTCATTTTAGATAAATATAAACCAATAGACTATTCAAATTAACTTTTATTATATTATTTTTATAATTGATCAAGCTATTGATGTAATAAATTTTATCAGGAATTCCCAAAACAGGCATAACATCCTTAAGGACTTGAAAAGCACTTTTCTCATAAAATTTGTTTTTTTTAATTGATTTAATTGGAAAATAATTTAGCCATTTAGACAACTAATAGAGAATAATATTTAAGAAGAGACAGATTTAGCTCTGAGATATCCCATGTTAAGTCTATTGGAAGGGCTAATGCTTGGTCTATGAAAAAGAAGTAAGGCTGTTTATTGGTTAATTAAGTTTAGGTTAAGATAGTCTAGTTAAAAGGTTTAAATGTAATGGGGATTAAGTTTGAGGCAAACCCCTTGTTTTAGTTAACCCATTAAGAAACGAGAGAAATAAATCAAAATTATCTTTTTTAGGAGAAATATTTCGAGAAATAATCTAAAATAAAAAGAAATTTTCTCTTCTATGGGAGGTCTACATAAATACTGTATTCTAAAGGAGGTCCACAGTTTTCAATGCATGTCATATTTAACACTGTATCTAGTAAAAAGACTATGTTACTCAATTATGAGTACCTTTATTACTGTGTCTAATGGGAGGTGTCTAATGGGAGGGCCATATTATTAAAATAATTTTTGATAAAAATTAATCTATTGATGAAAATATTCATTGAAAATTTTAAAATGTCTTTAAGATTGTTTTTAGACATTTTTAAATAATAATAATTGTTTATTAATAAATTAGTGAAAATTTATTTTACAAAATTTCGAATTATTTTTGCTTAAAGCAATTTGTCTGGCTAGTTGGTAGGTGTAGCAAATAATTATGTAAGCTAAAATAATAACATTTTTACGTAGTTTTTTGTTATCTTTTTGTTTTTTTGGACGCCATAATTAAGTTTATACGCATTCACTTTATGTTTTGCATTTTTAAGATAAAACAAACTTTGTTTAATTCAATTTATTTATTAGAAGTTTATAATTTATTATATTTTTTATTATATTTAAATATTTCTCGTTCAAGAAACGAATAATTTTGGTTGAGAATTTTTCTAAGAGAAAGTTTCTTAGAAATTTTCTTTTGTCCCACTCTAGTTCATGCACTTTTTCCTTTCTCATTGATACATTTATTTTTGAAATAAAGAGGTCTCAGTACGAGTGAAGATTTCCATGCTAAAATTCTTTAATCAGAATTCTTTCTGTATTAATTTATTTGATATCGACTCTATAATCACCTTGGTCAGCCTCGAATTGCTAATTAGCCGATTCAAAATCTATTTTTATCAAAACTATATAGAAAAGTATATAATAGTCTGAATATTACATTCATTACTTCAAAACTCAATTTTTTACTCTTCTATTCTTGCTAACATTTCTCATAAATTCAAATTCGTAGCCATAATCCCCTAATTTAAATAATATTTCAAATTCATTAAGATATAAGCAATAAGACTACAATGTTGAAGACCATAATAAAGTTACTGAGTATATAATTTCACTTTTAGACCATTCCTTTCCTATCCTTTACTTGAAAGGAAAATACTTTAAAATAGATGTTTGATAAAGATTTTAAAAATATTCAAAAGATATAATAAGGAAGAAGTAGTTCATTTAAATTAAAAAGAATAATCGTCATCGTTGTTGTAAACTTGTTTTATTAAGAGTTTTGAAAAAAATTGCTTCAATTATTCAAAGAATTGAATATTTCGTTTTGAAAGGTAGTCTCAATTATTACGAAAAAAGCTTAAGAATTCAATTCAATACATAAGAAGATGAGAAGAAAATTTTAATTCATGTCTGAACTACTCTTCAAAATTAATTTGAATCCCAGAACAGCCATAAAAAGAGGGCATAACTATTTTTATTCTCCATTCTCTGCCTGAATGTATCAATTTTCCAAACAGAATATCTTTTGCCGTAAATTTTCATTATCCAAACAAATTATTTGACATCAGAGACGCTCAGGAAAGGGAAGACAGGGATAAGACAAATCAATTAATTTTAATAACAATATTAAACATAGTTTACTTTTACAATAAGAATATTTTTAGCAAAATTTCGTCAGGGACTCTAAACTAGCAATTATAAGATTTTTTTCAGCATATATTAAGACTGTTTTTCAATACATTTCGCAACAAAAAGTTTTAAATGAAGAAATAGTAATTTATTATCTGCAAGCTATTATCTTCCTTTTTAACATTCAACCAAGGTTGCAATTTTTAATGTGTTCTATCAATGTCATTTTTCATTGAATGAGCAAGTGCTTGATCATTCATTTGTGACTATTGTAACATCTCTCAAGATATTAGTGATTCAAACACGAAATGAATTTACATTTTATTGATTTTCAATCACAGAATATCTGCTTTTTTATTGCAAGTGATTACAGAAAAGAAAAGTAATCGACAAAAAAAATAGGTGCTAGGCTAATTTGATTGATGTAGAAAAATAATAATGAAAAATTCGTAGTGTAACAAAATAGCTACTAGTTGAAAGAAAATTGCAACAAATAATTGAACAAGCAAATAGCTGTACAATTTGACAAATGCCTGCCATTGACATGAATTCTGTTCAGAATCTATTCGACAAACAATTGAATAGAATTGAGTCGAAAAGTATTATAAAAGACTTATTTCACAGAATATTCTGCCGAATGTTAAAAATATTTATATCTATTGTGTTTCAGTTGTTCTATCGAAACAATAGTCAGTTTTGGAACACAAATGCTTTAATTCAGTGCATTTAAGCCATTAATCAATAAACTGGGAGATTATTAACATTAAAAGCTTTTTAGTACATTGTTTTGCTTTTTTCACTCAATTCTTTCAAACAACAGTTCATTCCATTAAGAATTTGTCTAAAATATAAGTAATTCCAGATTAATACCACACCCCTAACCAGAATTCCCTGGCTATCATCTGAACATTTGTAAAATACTCCAGGAATTAACTTAACCTTCGCCTTTTGTTTTTAAATGATGCCATTTAAAATTGAATTAATATTTTTCATTCTAATTATAAGTTTAATGACAAGCTTAAAACATCTGCAAGATAAGCTTTACTTAATAAAAATGGTGATTTTCAGCTTCATTGTTAATATTTTATGTTTCTAGAAAATGTCTCTGTTGCTAAATCTTTGACCACCCCCATAACTTGCTTTTCTAAACATCCCTGCCAAAATTGCTTTTTAGGAAAATTTTCCAATCAATGCAATAATTGTAAAGGTTTTTAATGCAATTGTGTTTTAGTTGTATTGAAACGAATAGCAATTCCTTTGTTGAAGAGTCAGAGCATAAAATAATTCAATAGAATCTAAATGTAATAGAAATCAATATCAAAACGAAAAGTGGATTGAATTTAAAGATCACTTAATGTTTTTTGATCATGCATAAACTTCACATTCACAAATTCGTCATCTTTTAGTCCGGGGTTTCTCGCTCATGAAATTCGGATTCATGATTAAATGGTAATTTTTAGTAAAATTCACTTGATGGTTCAACTGAATCATTGTTTACATAATTAAGTACCATTATATTTGGGAATATTTCTGTATTTTTAGAATTTGTTTTATCAAAAAATAAATCTTCTATTCGATGAACACTTGTTTGAATCGAAACAAAATATTCATTGATTTCGAAACCAAGTCTTTGTTAGAAATGTTTTCATAAAAAAGATAATTGTATTTCAAAATCTTTTAAAATCTAATTATAGTTAAAAATTTTCACCACTTTTACAGAAAAGAGTATTTTTTAATTGAAATCCATTTAAACAAAAGCCATAGGTTTTTATCATGCAATTCAAATAATGAACCAAAAAAAGAAAAATAACTTTTTTGAGTCAAAGGGATAATAAAAGTTAATGTTTGGTCATTCAAAAAGATCGATCCCTAAGGGATATGAATTTATCAAAGCCACTACTCCCTAAACTCAACAGGCTAATTTAAGTAACGCAGAATCACACCCATAGAATCTGAATTAAGGACTTGAAAAGGTTAAAGATAATAGATGAGGGCTATTTTATTCTGAAATTCTAGTTTGCTCGAGCTCGGTAGTTTTATTATGTCTATGATAACTTAATTCTAAACATCTTCATAGAAAACTTTTATTGTTGTTTACTCTTTTACTTAATATCAATTTGAGGACCTTGGTCATCCTTCAAGTCAAACAAATTCAATGACAGCATTTCCATCAGAATTTTTTCTTTCTTTTAAAGTTTAGTTTACAAAATGCAGTCAAAGAGGGCCTGAAATGAGAATCCCTTTTCCGTACAACTGGTCATAAACTTGGTCAAAATGTGATTTTATTCAGCACTTGGTATTGATGAAGTGTAACAGTTATAAACTTATCTATTGTGTCAACAGTTTGTGACCAAATAAAGTCTGTGCCATTATCAGGATAAGTATTGATTTTTTAATTAAATTTAAATGAATATTATTTAAGGGACAGTTCAATCTTGACTAGATATAAACTAGATATGGTGTGCTTGACAACCAGTCTAGTGTTGGACACTTTCAACATGTTTTCGATTTGAATTTCAATTAAACTGAATGCAAATGTTTTGCTAATTAGTTTGAAAAGTCCATTGGAAATATCAGACGACAAATAGTCCTTTCATTCTGTGCTGGGTTTTGTTGTCAGGTTTGGCACTACATGTGACATATTTTCTACTCATTAACTAATTAAACGCCAAAAGATTTATCCACAAAGTAATCGATATATAACCTCATTAATGCAAAATTTTTAATATCTAAGCCTGGCAAAACCTGAATAATCCTTTTAATTCAAGAGGAATTGTAGGTGAACCTGGTCATCCTCCATTTATATATATATATATATATATATATGACATTTGATACAAAACTAATGGCGGAAAGAATAGATTTATTTGACTTCTTAATAGGGATTAGTTGCCAAACAAATTGATGGCTTTGTTTTCAACTTAATAAGTCTTGTACAGTTAGAAAATTATTCTTTTCCCTTATAATCAAAGTCAGTTTTTTACTTCAAATCATTAATTTAATGGCAGAAACCAATTCTGTAATGAATGACAGATGACATCAGAGCTGATCCGCAAAAATAAATCGATTAATTGCTGCCTTTAAGAGCACTTGATTTGGGCCACCAACGCACAGGTGCCCATTTGATCAAGGTTGGCTCATTAATCAGATAAACCATTAATTAGACTCAAAATTGAATGTTCGTGTAAAAATCAATAGTGCCTAGTGGCAGGCAAACGGGTGTAAGAAAGGAGTGGAATGGCGATCAAGATATAAAAATTACAAATTATTTTCAGTGAATGAGTAATACCGTAAACGACCATTACCTAGGGCACGGTTTAGCATATTTTTCGGATGTTCGTTGCGATGGGCCTATAAGCCACCTGATTTTAGGTTTTTATATAAGCCCTTTTATATGAGCTTATTTGACAGGGAACAACTAGTCAGTGGTACACGGCACAGTGGAACTCGGTATTTTTCATTCTATGGAAAAACCTACCTGTGCTGACATTTTCAAATATCGAATAAATAAAAATATGATTCAATTCTTAAGAGAATTATTTTTTTATGGATTATAAGTACTAATGCAAGAAAAGACTGTTTGAAAGAATTCTCTCCAAGTTATATTATTTGACTCCAGATTATTGCTCATATAAATAGTACATAAGTAAAATGAATGTATATGTCCTTGAATAAGATTTCCTGGTCAAGCTTTTAAAACATCAATTGACCCCTTTTTTATTAATATATGAATTTCATATTTCTATTCAAGATTCAGAGTTTTTACTCATTTTGTTGATAAACAAAAACGTGTGAAAAACTTATTCCAATTACTACTAAAATAAATATACTTTCTTTCGGAATATCTGACGTTATTATTCACAAAATTAATATTCAACTCTTTAATGTTCAGTGAATTTTCAAATATAATCAGGGAATTCTTTCAAACAATCTTTTCTTGCATTAGTAATTATAATTAAACCATTAGAGCGTTTAGAATAACGATTGAGAAACTAATGAAAATTTCATTCAAAATACTTTAAGCACTTCATAAAGGGTTTGGAAAAAAATTAAAATTAAATCTTTGATTATAAAGCTTTCCGTTAAATCTATTAATTAGATTTGAAAAGCGAAGAATTATAATGAGTCAATAAACTCATTGTATTCTTAATAACAATGAAAACTTGATTTACATAATTGCTTGGATAAGAAATCACTTTTACTTCTAAGTCGATCAAAAGAGTGAATTGAAAAGTGAAAATATTTCTAATATTGGATATAAAAGCGAATTATTATAATTAATATTTAGAGCGCTTTTAATTAATGGTTATTTGCAAAATGCATTCCAATTCCTGGTCGACTCAACGCTTCTAAAAAAATCAATTCAATTTTAAAACCACTCAGTTGTCACTGTCATCTTGTTCATTCAATGATGTTTGCACTAACTGTTCTCCGAATACTGTTAGCCCTTTCGCTGGTCTTTGTCTTGTGTTCATCTCAGAAGTCTTTTCTTAAAGGTATGTATTGTTTGGTATTTACTGACGTTTGGCTGTGATTTCGGTGTTTCTTCGTAAAGGACTTCTTATTGGAAGCATTTTGGGACATAAGAAGGGCTCAATGCTTCACGAAGGCAAAGGAGAGTCTAAAGACTTTCATCATTACGAAAAGGAATATTATCACCCGCCACCCGTCGAAAAGGAATATGTACCTGTGCCTGTTCATGAAGAGCCTCGTTTCGTTCCTGTCTAGTAAGAATTGCCAATTTATTCATTCCATTCTATGTTTTGAACAAAATTTTGAATTTATTTTAATTGAATCGACAAAAGTATTGTAAAGGAATGCTCGAAGAAAGGGTCAGGTTCTTATGGCTCATCAGGTATGCAACACCACCATCACGACCATCACCACAGCTACAATTACGAGACCAATAAGTTATCTGATTTCGAATCTGGATATGACTCTGGATACTCGGCTGATGATGGCGAATATGGATATGCCAGTGCAAGTGCAAGTGCCAGCACCAGTGCCAGTGTGTCTAAATATAAAGGAACTCTTGACGGCTACTCTGAGAGCCGATATAATCAAGTTCAAAATGAGCCCAACTATATCGGTGACAATTTAAGAAAGAGTCAAAATAATGATAACTCAGTCGGTGTTGTTCTCTCTGTTCATAAAGACTATGAGAATAAATACTGATTCCATGTATTTCAGTATTAAATAATTAAAGAAGAATTTCAAAGTTTTGACCAATCATTTGATAATTAATTGCAAAATTTACAAATTTATTTATTCCTTTAATCAGATTCCTTATAACACTTTTTTGTGTCGACTAATTTTAATCATCAAATGTATAAATTAGTGCCAATTTGTCTGATTTTGTTCGGCATCTAATATAAGAATGACTTTATTTTAACCATTTCTAAGCATTTCTAACAAACTGTAACTTTAATATTGCGGTCAAACATTTTACTTAATATTGCTGCTTGAGCATTTAATAATAAGAAACAGGACTGTGATATCCTGGCCATAATTCACTGCGATATCACAGTTTATGTTTCTTTTGTACTATTTCACTCTTTTCCAAGAAATTCAAGCAAACTATTTGATTACTGAAATAATTTATTCAGAATTTGAACTAAAACTTTATTGAATGCAATGAAACATTGATTTATTAATAAATTAAATATTAATGTATAATAAATAATTGCTGAATGAGTGGATAAAAAAGTAAATTAGGTCTTATATAACACACGGCAGTTGAGTGTAACGCATTCCAAAACCTAAGGATTAGTAGAAAATAACTTTAGTGGTAATTATTCGCATGACTTAACCCATTGTTATTCACAACTATTTTTTACCGATTTGTGAATTGAATGCATTATTAAAGTGATCGCCATTTGATCTGACTTTCAATTGGAAGGGTTTGGAGCGGGCTATCAATCAATGCAAACAAAGAATGCATTATATTTTGTATCGATTTTTGTTATTTTCTGATAACTTTTCAAAGGTTTTGCTCACATATAACAAAGTCGTGATCGAGTAGTTTTGCGCCACAGAATCGATCCTCTCCTTGTCCTGTTCCCTCGAGTGAGCCCTGATCTATGCCAACAAAGTCGTCAAAGTTGCACATCTGTCCACTGGCACCGCCTTCGAGTCAATAAAGAAACGAATGTAATGTTAGTCTAATCTGTTTTCAGGTCTAACCATTGCATAATCGATGAGGAAATAGAGGGTCGTGTTCGGCAGGCACTACACCCGGCAGTGCTGCCATGTTTTCTGAGGGAAGGTTTTTGCCAGATTTGCCCGAATTCAACGGTACAAATGGGAAGGGATGAGTGCACTCACCAAACTCTGTGTCTTTCCCTAATTAAATAATACTTTGTTAGAAATGTAAGAAATTTCAAGAGTCATGTGTTTAGACCTTCGAATGGGGCGCCAAACAAAAACGATCCTGGTTCAGCCGTTTCCCATTTGATGGCACAAAAATTCTCCTCGGTTCTTATGCACACAGTGTAACGCAGATTAGCCAAATAACGAGCCCGGTACTCTATCTATTTGCACACAATTATACAAAATTAGCCAAATTAATGACAACTCATTTAAAAGAGAATTCATTGTAATGATAATGGGTTTGAAGAATAGCTCAACACTTGAATTCATGATTAGCTTTTGTATTATGCAATGAATTCAATTTGCAGAGAACGGGATTACTATAGATTTGAATGAGAATGAAGTCCATTAAGAGATTGAAATCAATATTTGTACTGAAAAAGCACAGAATAATTCAATGAATATATGCATTAAAATCCTTGTAATAAACTTTTGTTATAAACTTATGACATTTGATGTCATTTTGAGTGATTAATTGATGCAATTGTGGTGTAAGTCACTCATACATCACATTCTGTCTCTATTGTAATCTTTTGTTCCAATGAAATATTCATAAGAATAGATTTTCTTTTCAAACACAAGATTTAAATCTATTGTTCATATAATGAACGACAAGTTTATCAATTGTTCATTACTTTTGGGCCAAAATTGAAGCTTTTGATGACATCAGTCGGCGATCGATAGTATTGAAGACAACCGGACGGCGCCATATCTAAGTTATTGCAAGGTATCATATTTATCTTCATCTTCCATTTTCGGTTCGATTTATTGCCGTTGGTTACTATCGACAGCACCACCGGATTGGCACTTCCTCTGCCCATATCTATATAAACTGTCCAAACATTTGACAAATTATTGTTAGTTATTATTATCCATCATATCTTGTGTTTCGGAACTGACTGTGTTGTCCTCCATTATCGCCACAAATAATGGGTAGGCGTTCGCCGACAGTTGTTCTGACCATAAATGAGTCGGTTGTACAAAAGCCATTCTCATCCGGTTGTGATAATAGGAACTCTTCGAAGTCTGAACAGAGTTTAGATAATTATTACTCAAATTAATGACAAAATGTTTGTTTGTCAGCAATGAATGCAAACCTATTCTCAATTGGCAGACATTCGGCAACTTCTTGATCGTCACCTGACATGTGTTAGTTTCGTTCTCAAAGCTCGGGTATTGCTTATTGACAAATAGTGTCTCATTTTGAGAGGTCTCTCCATTACACGTGAATTTGAAGGAACAACAGGCGGCGAAGCCATTAGCGCACCGACCGATCACTTGTCCTTTTCTGTTCAGACATTCGTTCTAATAAACAAAGTGTCAGATAATTACTATTTTAGAAACAAATGATTTGTTTGTGCTGTAAGTGTCGGCACAGACCTCATAAAGACAAGTTCCTCCCTCTTCGTTATCTCCTTCGCAGGCCGTGTTCTGGAAGCGAATCATTGAGAATATACCCGGAATAGAAATCGGGCGAACAAACTGCGCCTTCGATGGCACACATACTATGATGACAAGTAACCACAGACCCAATAACTGATAACACCTCATCTGAAATTAAAAATATGCCTTTTTTTATATTTGAGCACAGATTTAAAGATAAGATCAGCACTTCATGTGCTGATCCGCGATATCCCGAAACTGACGTCAATATTGTTCTCAATTCTTAATCTAAACATTATTTAAGAGATGACACAATCGGAACAGTTTTGCAGAAATTATTTACAAATTACTAGAAATGAATTTCAATAAATTTTAGTCAAGAATTTCGTAAAAGCTTTTGAAAAAAAAGAGAAATAAATGACTAATTAATAGTGTTTTCAAAACTTTTAAGACAAAGGTATTTGAAAACTAAGTTTTTTCAAAGAGTGAAACAAAGAGTCAAATGAATGGATGGAAAGGTTTCTCTGCGAACCGATTGAAAGAGAAAAGAGTTTTTCTTCAAAACTTTTCATTCGTCTTACCTTTTGCTGAAGAATCAGATGAGACAAAATCAGAATAGAAGTGACAATTGTTTGACAGAAACAATGATTTAAACAAATGTTGTTTTTATTGTTTTGATAACTAAAAGCTTAAAACTAATTAAAAATTTTCATTTCTTAAGCGTTTGTTTAGATTTTCCAAAACGTATCCAAAGTTTTTTGGAAATTGAGTAACAGTTGTGCACAAAAAACCCGGAAATTCAATGTTAAGGTCGTGTTAATACCTGAGGCGTCGATCCTATCGATGGGATGCCTAAAGAGCTCACAGGAGTCACAGACAGACACTCGTTGGAAAAGAAGTTGGCGTTTATGGCGTTCACTAAAAATTGTGATATAATGTTAGGCAGAGGTGAAGGTCAGAACAGCATTAGATAATAACTGAATTTTACGGCATTTTTTTGGTTAAATTGCGATTTTGTATAAAAAATACTGCTTTTGAAAACAGCACTTCATAGCACTTCCTTATTTGGCCATTCAGTGCAAACATTTTATTATTCAAATCAATTGAATTGATTAGTTTTGTTGAAACGCTTTTCAAAGTCATTGAATCAAATAATTAAATATTGATTTTCGACTTTTCCGCTCAAATTCATTGTCAATAACTATTATTGAATTCGTTGCCATTCTTTTTCGCTCTATTTATTCATTTTATGGGAATTTCACACATTTTTGTGTCATTATTTCATATCATTTTTCAAATACTTTCCAAACATATGTGACTTTTGTATAGTTTATAAAATCGCCTAGATTATATTCTGAATAGCTTCGTTTTGCTTTGAATTTAAATGACTGCTCTGGGTAAATATTAGAATTTGGCAAAAGATATAGTTTTAAAATAAGCGTTCAAATAAAGGCGAAACTCAGCCATGTTATTAGTTCTTGTGGTGAACAATCGTGAGAAAATTTATTGTCATATTTCAAATGTTGTTTAATTTTGTATAGATTGTGAGAATTATTTTAACAAGAATAAATCGAAATATTGCAATATTTAATAAATAAATAAATCGTTGGGAAAGAATCGCGATAATTACAACCTTTAGAACTGTTTTTTTGCAAGAATATAATAGAATATAATCGACTGCTTTTTCGGCAACACATTCATTACATCTTTTAATTAAAGTCTTAAACCTATTCGGCCTCTAATTGCAAACTAATGTTTTTGACCCGAGAAGGCCAGTCATTCATCACATTAACTCTTTTTGTTGCCAACAAAATTCAAGTTCATCACAACAAAATGTTTTTATTTTTAGCCATTTGTTGGATAAACACAATGACAAGAGATATGCGAAAAAACATTATATAAATTAAAATTTGTTTCTACTCTTTAGATTTTTTGTTTTGTTTTGAAGTTCAACTCAAACTTGATTCAATATTGATTTTAGTAAAAAACAAATCACTTGTTTCTCATCTAAAAGTTGTTTAGAGTTGTTTCTGATGTTTTTCACTGAAATCGACGAAATCTTTTGAAAACTACTCGGACTAAACTTGAATTTAATTAATTTAATTATCAGTTTATCTGAAGAATTTAGAGAAAATATTTTAGGAAAAGAAAACTTTTACAGTAAATGAATTTTAATTGGCTTTAAAACTAATAGAAAAGTTGTTTTTCACTTTTGCCTCAAAAGTTATTTGATTTTCTGAAAATCGAAGCGAAATCTTGGTTTCAATTCTCGATTGAATTCAATTGGAGAACAACTTTTACTTTTTATATTAATTTCTGTGATTACAGAGTAATAAAAAATAACTATAATTATCGGGAAACCGCTAATTCATAAGATGACTGACCCAAACCCTAAACCCAAAGCCCAAAACAAACTGAATGGTAAAATAAATTGCTTGAGCATTTTGAAGGGATCGCACACATCCTTATGAATGCCGATCCTTATTGATAGCAAGTGCTGAACGATAGTCCGTCTCATCCGAGCGAGAGGACCGGTCCTGTCGGCAGCCAATGACCCATTATATAAGAGCTATGCTACTATTTCCGGGTCTATCAGTAGTGGTGAAATTGTTGAGCGAAGTGCCAAATGTGAGCATCGCTTACATCGAACATCATCTCAACTAAACTCAAAATAATGGTAAGAATTCAACAATTTTTCAATTCATTTAACTCTTGTTTCAATCATTTCGTTGAAAAGTTTGAATATTTTCAACTCTATTCAAACGATTCCTTCTTTTCTTAAGGCATTTCATATCTAATACTTTATTTCATTTGTTTTTTAAGTTGAAAGAAAAGTTTGAAAATTTTATTGAAAAGAATTTTAGCTTTTCTTCAGATTTGTTAAATTCAATTACTTCTAGAATTTTCTATTTAAATATATATTTTTGAATTCGTTGCACAAAATACTGAAAGTTGAAAGAACTTTAGTTGAAAATAAATGATAGAAATTGAAGACAATTTAAATATTTATTTAGCTGTTGTTCTGCAAAGCTTTGCATTTAGAAAATCAAATAAAAGTGCAATCGATATATATCTGAATCAACAATTAAGTTAATCAACTGATTGCAGAAACAACGGCTTTGTGTCTGAAAATGATTGCAATAAAAACAATTCAAGAGATAATAAGACAATTAGTATTCAATTGACGCTTCAAATGAAATACCTTTCTTGAATCGATTAGAAGAATTACTTTTACAAAATGTCATTGAATTATATATATGTCCATCAGATCCGTCCATCGTTTATATTCCTCTCGCTGTACGTCTTCACAGTAGTGTTGGGTCAGCCATCATTCAGACCTCCATCCATACCCGCCATATTCGCTATCATTCGATACCAGAATAGTCCGTGCAATACAGAGTCTAATACCCCAGGAACATGTTTAGCTCAAAATGACTGTCTGACACGTTCGGGTACACCGGACGGCACCTGTGCCTCTGGTTTCGCCTCGTGTTGTAATTTCAAGTTTACGTGCGGCGGAAGAACTAAAGAAAATGAGACAATTTTTGTGAACAATCTGTTCCCGCGAACAGACAACGGGACCAACACTTGTCAGGTCACTATTGATAAACAGCCAAATGTCTGTCAATTGAGACTCGACTTCGAAGAATTCTCGTTGGCTCAGCCCGACGAGAACGGACAATGCACTACAGACTCGTTTATGGTCAGAACAACTGTAGGCGAACGTCTTCCCATTCTTTGTGGTGATAACAATAACCAGCACTGTATGGACCCAAACATTGTTCCCATTTGTCTCTCGATCTGTAAACATGTCTTCTCTTGTAGTGTATGTGGATATGGGCCGCGGATCAGCTAATCCTGTGGTATTGTCAGTGGTAACCAATGGTAACAATATTGGCCGTAAGTGGAAAATCAAGATCAATATGATTCCATGCAATAACCTGGATATGGCGCCGTCCGGCTGTTTGCAATATTTCCGATCTCCTTCAGCAATTGTACAAAGTTTCAATTATGGCGTTCCGGTCAGTATGCCTGAGCTCTTAAATAAATTTTAGATTTTCATAAAATGATGGTTTGTTCAGATGGACAGTAGAGCTCGATATCTATCAAATCTTCGCTACACTTCTTGTGTTAGAGTTGAAGAAAATTTCTGTTCAATAAAATGGGAGACCGATGTACCCGGCTCATTCTCATGGGGAGCACCCTTCGAAGGCAATCTCACACATAGAGGCGCGAGTGGTGGACTTTGCAATGTTGATGACTTTATTGGAATAGACCAGGGCAGTGCTGAGGGTAGTGGCCCCGGAGAGGACAGAATTTGTGGAACAAAACTACTGGAAGACGATTATGTTATTTCTCGATCAAAACCATTCCAATTGAAAGTCCGTTCAAATAGTGACCAGAAATTAAACGCTGAGAACGCACAGCACGGTATGGACAGAATCATAATTATTGTCAAAAAATGAATTTAAATAGATTATTAAAATTTTGTGAATTGTGTGCTTTTCAGGATTTTCCCTGCGATACGTACAACTGCCCTGTGTTATTTGATTGGCTTCAATACTCGTCTTAGTGCTCATTACTAACAAATGAATCTTTGTTTTTAAAAATTACATTCAGAATCACAACAGACATATTCAACACATCATATATATAGACACCAAAGATATTACTAATAACTGGACACAAGACATCTGACCCACAGAAGACATTATAGAGTTATTTTTATTACAAGCATTTCAACAAACAAACAAACTGTATATAAAATGTGAACAAAATTTATTCAACAGAATATTCTACACTTAAAATATAAATTCACAACAAAATGAAAACTCGAGCTTAGAATTCAAAAACGAAAGGATTAGCGAAAAAATGTAAAAAATTATGTGAAAAAAAAGATATGGATTTTTAGGAATATTTTTCTCAGACAGTCATTGATTTCTTAATTTATTGCACTTCACGTCTTATTTATTATTATTTAAAAGTCATTATTATTTAAAAACTTGAAATAAAATTAATTTTGAAAATAAAATTCTGTTTTCAACGTTATTATCTTTGATTTATTTCTTTGAACTAATGTCTAATTCTGTGGAAAATTGGTTTTTTGCCACAAAATCCTTTACCAATGAAAGAAAAAAGATATTTTATGATTAATGAACACTTGAATTAATGTTAAATTTCTGAAGAAAAGGCTATCTTTCCGTTCATTAAATACCATTCAAAACATGGATTCCATAAATCATATGAATGAAAAATTATTACTTTTATGATATTGAATATAATTTTTTTTATATGTCGAGCCCTGAGTATAAAAGATTGGTTTTAGAGCTCTCACGAAACGCTAGTTTAGTAAAACATATGAATAAATTATGAGACCATACGATGAAAATCCGTAAAAATGAAATAATCAGTCACTCGAATGAATCCCAGGAATAGGCTTTGAATAAAGAACTCATGTATGAGATATGAGAGTCGCATAGAATGCACTATTCATGACATTCTCTTCACTCTAATCTCTCTCCCTCTCCCTCTCCCTCTCCCTCTCCCTCTCCTCTCTTTTATCAGAATATTCGTGTCAATAAAATAAGTTGAGGAATGGATTGGAGGAGATTTTCGTCACTATTATTGAGCCTCCAGTTATCCGCAAACCTATTACCTGAAGAAAAGAATTGCTTAAATATTCATAAATTCATAGCTGAGATAAAATTGATATTTTTCAAGAATAATGGGTTTTGAATATTATATTAGAATAAAATGCAAAATATGCCAAATATAGGAAGTGATGGCGTGGTTTGGTTTTGCAATCATTTGTGTTTAGTTTGGAATAATAACTGAAAATTCGATATTTTTTCGTCTTTAATGAAAAGCCAAATAAATTTGAGTGAAATGTGGAAAAATAGCATAAATGCCAACAAAAAACCATTACTTATGAAAATGATTTGACACTAAAAATATGTCAGATATACGCCTTGGAGTCACTTCTTGTAAATATGTTTTTTCTATAAGCCTTGAACTTAACGTTAACTTGGAATTTGTTTTATTTATTTATCTCTGATTTTTTGGTTAGAAAACTAGTTTCGGCCGAAAATTGAATTTTTAGTAATAAAAACTCGAATATTGTTTTAATCCAGGGCTACACCAGAGCTACAAAACTTGAACTTTAGTTAAGGTTTTTTTCTTACGCGAAATCGCATCACAACTCATATCTCAAGACTTCTTTAATCGGTTGATGACCTGTTTTTAGGCAATACTTCCGCAATACAAATAAAGACATTGAATCCAGAGCTCAGTTCTTGTCATAAGACGTTTTGATTTTGTTCTTAAACTAGACCTCAAAAATCATTGAGTACTGAGAGGTTCGCCAAAAGTCGTTAGTTTTAGTCAAAAGCTTCTCTTATATCGTAAGTAATGCTAAACTTCGATACAATTACTGACAGAAAACTATCGAAATATACGAATGATTTGTATTTGATTTGAATGTAAACCTTTCAGATGAGTCCGAACACTGCTTTTTGGACTGTTTTTCTGTTATGTCTTAACGTCCATCAAAGCCTTCAGACGGACGCCACGGGTCGTCAGTTCTGGAGACCTGGAGGACTGAATAACATATTTACGCCAATTCGACTTCAGAATACGCCATGTAATACAGATATTAATGATGCCGGCACCTGTCTGTCCGAAAATGATTGTCGTTCACGAGGAGGAACCGGTTCGGGTCAGTGCGGCCGAAGTTCTCTTACCTGTTGTACATTCAAATTCACATGTTCTGGAAAAACGTCCAGTAATGAAACATTGTTTGTGAACCCGTCCTATCCTCTGGGAGAAAATGGAACCAACACCTGTCAAGTAACCATCCAGAACGCACCTGATGTTTGTCAACTGAGATTAGGTCAGTCCTGATGTGCTGAGCACTTAAAGTATTAATCGGAAAGTTTTTTTTTGAAGACTTGGAGGAATTCAGTCTTTCGCCGCCCGACGAATACGGCAGATGTACTAAAGACTCATTTATGGTCAGAACAACTGTTGGCGAACGACTTCCTATGCTTTGCGGTGAAAACAAAGGACAGCACATGTATGTGGATATGGGCCGAGGTTCAGGCAATCCGGTTGTGCTATCGGTCATCACCAATGATATAGACTTTTCGCGTAAATGGAAAGTCAAGATATCTTTGATCCCTTGCAATAACTATGTGATGGCGCCGTCTGGTTGTCTTCAATATTATAGACTGCCCTCAGATGTTATCCGATCCTTCAATTATGGACCAAAAGTGAGACAAACTTTAGAGAATCGTTCATTCAATTGGAATATTTTGCCTTCAGGTCGACGGGAAGTCCAGATATTTGTCGAACTTAAGGTACACGTCATGTATTAGAGTGGAGGAGAACTTCTGTGCCATTAAGTGGCAGACAGAAGAGGCCAGCTCATTCTCGTGGGGCGCTTCCAACGATCCCCTTTACAGCACTGGAAATGTTTCGTTCACTGACTTGGGCTTAACGGGCGGTCTGTGCAATGATGACGACTATGTCGGTATAGATCAGGGTTCACAGGAAGGCAGTGGCGCTGGAGAGGACAGGTTTTGCGGCGGAAGACTGTTTTACAACAATGTAGTCATTTGTGAGTTTTAAACTTTAATTGAATGCATTGACTAATCAATTGATTGACAGCTCGTTCCAAACCCTTTCAACTGAAAGTCAGATCAAATAGCGATCAAACAGAAAACGCCAGAAATTCACAAAATGGTAATTAAATGCAAAGTTCTCTGAATTTTGTCATTAATTCACTTTTCCACCAATTATTAGGATTTTCCTTACGTTATGTTCAACTTCCGTGCGTTAACTGATCGGAAAAGTTTTATTTTACAGGAATTCAATCTATTTATTAATCATTTTTCGAAACATTTATCGCTATTTAATCACTGAATTAATTATTCTTGACTTTTAACTCAATTATATTTTACTTTAAAATTAATTAAAAGTATATTCTTTTGAATAGTTTTGTCACAAATTGTTTGCATTAAAAGAAGAATATTTTTATACCAAAATGTAATGAAGTTTTTCTACAATTAAATGATTTGAATCTGAAATTTTAATGACTGAATAGATTAGAGACTAATTATAAGTTTAATCTTGAAATGTCAATGAAATGACCTTTTCGTTGGTATTCAACAGGGATTTCGACCCTTCAATAGATGTCGCGTTTGTTCTCAAAGTTTTTGTTTACGTTTTAAATACGAAATAAAATTATTTCATAAAATTTCGTAAATTCTTTACACAAATTGTGATATTTTTATCATTCATTTGATTCTAATTTATTGACTTTTGTTTCATTTGTTTCTTTCAATTCTAATTTTCATCTCTTATTAGTTTTTTCTTTAATCAAATTATAAGATAATATAAACGGAAAGATATCTATCGATGGCTTCTTTTACTTCGAAAAGTTGGTCGCAGTTAGTGAGCGATGAGCCCATCCATCAGCCCATCCAAAGCCAAGACAATGAGGACAAAAAGCCAACTCCAGAAGCCGTTCCCAATACAAGTAATAGTAAGTTCGTATCACTCGATGACGTTATGTCCGAACAATTGGCCAACAAATTGGACGAAGAAGATTTTGAGGACGACATTAAGCACGTGACCACCTTGGAAGCTATCGGTGCCATCGGTGGACAGTCTGTTAGTGATTTGCCCCTCTCTAACGAACAGAAAATAAAGAAGTTCATTGAAGAAACGGGTCTCGACTTAAACCAAGTCCAGAAAATGATAGATAATGATAAGTAAGAATTAAGTAAAGCTCTGCTATCAAAATATTCTTGCAATTGTCTTATGTTAATAGAAGCGACTGTTCCTGTGATGAACTATTGGCTCATTTACTGCAACAAGAGTTTGATCGACAGCACGACCACAATCTTAAGAGAGAGGAAAAGCATAAAAACCAAAACTCGAAGGTTTATAGCATTTGATTGAAATTTATTCCAATTCTGATAATTGTTTGGCCAAAAGGTTACCCTTTCTTACGATTTGTACCGAAGAGTCAAAGAAGAATCGGTTGAATCTGATTCTGACGACGACTTTCACGAATATGGAGAGGACTCTAAACACTGGGATTCGTTCGAAAAGTCTCAGAGACAGGCCGTTAAAGTCGGAAAACAAGGATTTGCGATCAGGAATGGAGTGGTGACCACTAAACACGACTTAGAGACCAGTGCCCGAAAGAATGCTCTCAAAGTAATGGAATTCGAGAGTGATTTGAGGACCGGAGACGGCGGTGGCTTTGATATGAAGCTCAATAATAGAGTTTATAACGCTCTCAAAATGCATAGTATTTCGTAAGTCCAGAATTGGTTTGGATTTTGAATTGAATTTTTATTTGATTATTGATTTGGGGATTAAGTGAAGGCAAACGAATGGCTCGACTTCATGAGAAAAAGGAGAAGTCGACTGCAGAGAAGGTTTTGGATGAAAAGAGTCGTATTCTTGTGTACAAACTGGTTAATCGCGGTATTCTGGACACCGTTAATGGCGTCATATCCACCGGTAAGGAGTCAGTTGTATTGCACGGACGCGGATCGATGCCAGAGAAGGGCATAACTGAGTGCGAGGTCGCCATCAAAATATTCAAAACAACTCTGAATGAGTTCAAAAACCGGTCCCAATATATATGCAATGATCCCATTCTTCAATCGACGACCAAACTGTCCAAACAGAACCCGAAACTTATGATCCCATTGTGGGCTGAAAAGGAAATGCATAATTTGGTCGGTCCTCCACTTCTTAAATATTTTTGTCAATATTCTGATATTTCAGAACCGAATCAGACGGAGCGGAATATTATGTCCGGAAGTTCTGATTCTTCGAAAACACATTCTTGTAATGACATTCGTGGGAACCGATGGAAAGCCGGCGCCAACACTAAAGGAATCTATTCTTAACGATGAAGAACTGTCCAAAGCGTGGAAACAGACGGTGGAAATGATGTGCAAACTCTACAAAGACTGCGATTTGATTCATTCAGATTTCAGTGAATATAACCTCTTATGGCATCAAAACAAGATCTGGTGTATCGACGTCTCGCAGGCCGTCTTCTCAACACATCCCATGGCCTTCAAGTTCTTGTGGAGAGACTGCAATAATATTCACAAAGTATTTCATTAATTCTGTTCTATTTTCTCATTAAAATTGAATTTTGTGTTTTATTTAAGTTTTTCGCAAAACGTTGTTTACCAGAACTGATGTCTGTCCACGAATTGTTCACAAAGATTTGTGGCAAAGAGTTGGACTCAAATAATATCGAAAATGAATTCAATTCAGTCGATCTCTTGGATAAGGTTTGTCTCAAATTACAATTTAAGCGAACTTTTATTTTTATTCGTTTAAAGATTGAAAGTTATGACAAAAACGAAGAACTTCTCAATTATGGTGTTTCGGAAAATGACGACCACTTTGAGGATATGCTGGAGAAGAGTTGTCGGGAAAAAGCGAAATCAGAGCTGGCAGTCAGTCCTCCTAAAGGTTTGAGTGGAAAATCGCCGCCAAAATCGAAGTGAAGCCAAATTTTTTGAAATTCTATCGAAAAAAATACAATGAGTTTATCTTCCAATAAATCAAATGTTTTTCGATTCAATGTGTTATTTCCTGTTTGTATAGAATTGGCTGACAATTAATTATTATCTCATGTCTCATACCCGAACCGATTCCGAGGCCCCTATTAAAGCAGGTTCCCATTGTTGCCCTTGAAGTTGGACCTAAATGTTGTTGATTCAGAATCAGATAATTAATTAATAGATACATTTGTATAATTTATTTAGTTTTCATAGTTTGTGATCAGAATATTCTCGGGTTTGAGGTCTCATTTAAAATAAAAGTTATTTTCAGAGAAATGAAATAAAATCAATAATTGATTGAAATAAAGATAATTACTTTTTTTGGTTACTACAAAAGCAGAGATGGCCAAGGGGGGGGGGGGGTATTTTCCGAATAGGCCACATAAACAAAATACCTTCCCTAGAAAAGGCTTCCTTTGGCTATCCCTGGTTAAAAGCATTGAGAGTTTATTCTCTAATCTAATCTAATCTAATAAACTAATTATATACTTGTGGTGAGGCTTATATTTTTCAACATTCAAATGATCTTGCCATTTTCTGGCTCTTATAGTCTGAAAATAAATGTCTGAGAATTTAAAAAACGTTTTGTTTATTGATATACAAAATTGTTTTAAACTTTTCGTGTCTAAAATGGCAGTAATTTTTACATATTTTATAATACATTTTATATGAAAAAGTCATTCATATATTGAACATGAATTGGAAAAATGTCTTTTTAGTAGAATATAAAAAATCAATTTATTGTAATTAACGTATAATCTGTTGATTAAAATCTGAATTAAAAACAGATTTTCTTCAATAAAATTCTCATTCATTTGAAAAAAGACTATTAGTTATCAAAAACAAATCAATAGTAAGAATACAAAAGAGAAAAATTCAAATAATTCTTCAGAAAAATAGATGAAAAATGAGGAAAAAGAGGAGAAAATACGAAATTTAATACGTTTTCATTAAAAAATTGTTCCGTTTGTTTGAAAAAACCTGGAAATTAAAAATCAATTAAAACTCTTATTAAGGAGAGACAAATCGAGAAATCAATTCAAATATTCATATAATTCTTGGTTTTTGGTATCACTTAATAGAATAGAAAATTGAAAAACGATTTCAGAGAAAAAATTGTTTCGAAATTAAGAAATTGGTTTTCAGAACAAAAAATGTCGGATAATTAGATTCTAGGCTTATATGTGAGCGTAGTATTCATTTGTTGGACATCACAATCGGTTGTGTCAGACTCGGAGCACATCCCGGTCTGAGTGGCGACCAATTGGTTTGCATCTGTATTGGTAGCACTGGTAGGCGACTGTAGGCCTCCACTCGAATGCTGTGCTTTGAGTTCGGTTCCGTTTTCTTTGTCCTTTTTAGAGGACGAGCGCCGAACCAAACGCTTCTCTTTGGATGAAGTCCTTCGCACCAACTGTTTGACTGAAGAGCCGGCCATTGATGGCGGCATCGACTGTTCGGCGGCTCTTCTCTGGTTTGTTGCTGTCGTCGACGTTGAGGTGAATGAATGCGAAGACGAAACGCCTTCTAAACAATTGATTAAACATTAAATCATTTAAAGGCTTTCGATTAAAAACAGAGAGAACTGACCGTTATTTGGATTGAGAAACCATTCGGAACGGGTTTTCATTCTCTGTGTCTGCCTTTCGTGAACTATTGGCAAAAATGTGAGCGATTTTGTACTTTCGGCGTAACGGTTGACAGTCTTGAGATCGTCTAAATTGAGCGCCTCTTCGGTGACCATCGCTTGAGTCTCTTGTGGCGACTGTTGGTTGTGTTGGTTCTGATGCATCATAACTGAGACTATTGTTTGCGGGGAATTCGGTGATGAATGAGTGGACTGTCCGGTCAGAGAAGCAAAGTTAGTGCCATTCAAAGAGCAAATCTGATTACAAACCTTAAAAACATTTTCCTCTAAAGACATACTGAGTCGGGCGTACGAGTCATCTATATTTTGGTGCATCATTTGGACAGCCGTCAGGTGCGGCGCAACCATCGACGAGCCGCTGGTCGTACACAGCGTCGGAGTGCTCTGACATTCTTCAGATGAAGATATTGCTATTCAATCAAATAACAAAACATTTGTTTTCTTTCATACAAAAAGGCTAAACAAACAGACAATTAAAACACATTTTTATTTCAAACTAATATCAAAACTTATATCAAAGAGAGACGAGAAAAATAGTGCAAAAAAAGCAATGAAACCAAAAACAAAATAACCAGAGAAATAGTGGACAGACATCAGACAGAAATGGGTGTCAATGGCGGTGACAGACAGTAACTGTTAGCGTTTTTGTTTGTTCTTAAGGCAAACCTCTTAGTGGTCGTGTTGTTGTGCCGATTGACGGCAGACCCCACCGTTGAGATTGGGATTCACTGTTAAGCCAATCACTGCGAGTCTCTAATGAGGTCTTGCCTTCAAATTTGTGTTAATTGTGTTTAAGATTTTAATCGCATTTTGTTAGCAATGAAAGAGAATTAGAGGAAAGAAAATTAAATGAGTTTTACATTCAAAGAGCGATTCAAATAGAGATCTAATTAATGCAAAAGTAAAGAAAATTAATGCGAATATTAAATCAAATCTGTTATCAAATGAAGAGATTATTAAAAGTTATGGGAAAATGGTTTCGGAAATGAGTTATAAATTAAGTGAAAATATAAATAAAACATTGAATTAAATGACTGAAAGAGAAAAACGAAGAGAAAAAAAATAAAAATTAATTAAAAATTAATTTAAATATTAACTTGATTAAAATTCTAATAATTAATATTAAGACTGGGTAGACATACGGGTATGGGTCGGGTGAGTGTCGGGCGGATATTTGAACGCAAAGATCCAATTTTCTTCTACTTTGAGCACTCGGCCAGAAATCCGGGCGTAATATTCATAATTGTCTCTTCCGAATAGATTACTGACACCGAAGTTGTCGATTAGAAACTTCATTATAGTTGTGGCCACCTATAGGTTGCACAGAATAAAAAAGAAAAGAAATCTGATTGCAGTCAAAGTCATCAAAATTGGATCAAAATGTTGTAAATTTACAAAAAAAAAACTATTTTATTCTCAAAAAAAGACTGGAAGACAGAGAGTGAGAGACAAATAAACAGAGAATTGAGATTCTTTTCAGGCAATTCATGCGTTAAATCAAAATTCAAACTTTGTTTTAATGTTATGTTAAGAAAAGTGTAGAGAAAACCTGAATAAAGAAAGACAACAAAAATAATGGATTGACTTTTCGATTGAAGACTGAGTTTTCACATAATTTATTATTCTTCAGTCGAATGAGTAAAGAAAATGTTCCTCAGTTTTGTAATTAAAAAAAATTATCAAAAAGTGTTTATTGAGAGAAATAAAGACCTGATTCTTGTGATAATTGCTTTAGTCATTCAATTCAAAGAATTTTATGAATCATTCAAAAGGGGAATAAACAAAAAATTGAGAGTTTATTTCAAACCTAAACAAATAGAGTGTAAAAGTTGTGCGAAAAACTTATATAATAATAATAATAACAAATACAAGATTGTGAACCATCGGAGCAGAACTTAAGTGACAAATGATTACATGCTTTGAATTACAGAACAATACAATCACTCATTGATCGCAGCGTTCATTGAACTCAAATTAATAGAAGAGAAATGAAATCTCTGGTTTAGATTAGGAGCAAGATGAATAATTATTACTGAAATCTGTATCGATAATAATAAAACAAACCCTCTTTACTAATATATTACCGTATTTTCAACACATTTCGGATAAATTCATTATTAGACAAGAATTTTCAATTGAGAACTTATCAAAACAATTGGAATTTTGAGTGTTGTCAAGGTTAGTTTTAGCCTGAAGACAAATTCGAGTTCATTAGGCAAATGAAATGAAAAGTTTCCCAAATGATATCTAATTAAACGCCTGTCTTATCATGCCTTACATTTGTTGTAAGGTTAAACTAATGAATATTCCTTCAGACAGAATAAACAAATTAGATTTTGAAGATTAATATAGAAATTTAGTTCAAATGTTCTAGTCAATGATGTTGTGGTGAAATGCGGGCCAATACGGTAAATGGGAACACATATTTGTTTAGCAAAAGAGGAAATTTTGTATCAAATACTCATTTAAATTACAAAAATAATTCAATTGAGTATTGGGTTGGAAAACATCCTTTTGAATAACAAATGATTAACCGAATAGAGTGATAGTATTGTTAATCTGTAGTTTTATAAGGGGAACACCGACACCAAATATGTAGGACCCAAATAAGAGTGGGGACGGAATGCAGTGAACGAAAAAATTTGGAGTAAAAATTAAGAGTACAGACAAGACTTACCGCAATTTGTGCCTTTAATTGTGAGAATTTTAGGTATTATTTGCAATGCAATTAGTGGTGATATAAAAATGAATGAATAAAAAATTTGGGTTAATATTAATATGCATTTCAATTGATATACAGTTTTATTAATTAATAATATTCTCTTTGCTTTGGAAAATAAAAAACTTTCAAAATAGAAATTCATGTCTTTTTTTAAGTCAAGTCTTTGAACTTTTTGTTTCATAAAAAAGAACTTTTCTTTTGGCGAAGAGTTTCGGAAATTAAAACTTAAGTTTCAATAAAAACAATTCAAATGACATAAACAACTGAATCACAGAATTTAAAATCAATTAAATATGAATTTGATTTTCAATAAACAGGTGAAAGAATTCAGGTGTGGTTTTAGAGTGCAATTCAATTCGGAGCACAAATTGAAGTAAAACTGAGTTTTTGTGTTTATCTCTTAGTTTTTTCATCAGTGGTTTCGGTATCGGAGGAGAAAAACATTGAAATTATTTTTATGATTCATATAACGGAAAACAAAAGCAATTTAGTAATAAAAGTCTAAGTTTAAAGCACTTCCATTAAAAATAGACACAAAAACGGACCCAAAGTCGAGTCTAACCATATAATTAAGTAAATAAATAATTAGATCTAAAAATAATTGGTTAACTAAAAGTCATGCAAATTATTATTCAATTCCAAAACGAATGCAGAGTTTGACAAAATTTGTCATTAATTTGAGAAATGCATTAAAAACTTTGAATTGAATTCCAATTTTGAATCTAATTATTAGAGTTAATAAACAAAATCAAAAGCTAGAGATTATGTGATTAAATAAAAGATAAATAAACAAAAATTCATTTTGAAAATTAAGGCAATTTTTTTCTTTTCTTATAAAGAAAGAGTAAAATAAAAAACAAAACCGAAAACAATTTTGAATTAAAAGAAATTCAAAGAAAATTAAACCAAAAAATACTAATGAAATAAAAGATTAAAATAGAATTTAATAAAAAACAAAATAAACTTTTTTTTTGTTTTTAGAACTATTTTTAAAATTAGAGCAAATGGTAGGAAACAAATAGATGGGGACAACAGGTAGCCATACCTTGAAGCGTTGGACGTCTTCCATTTTGGCGAATTTGCTGCCGTCCTGAACACAAGACTGGAAAAAGCTGGGCGCCACCGACACCCCTATTGATTCGGAAGTCATACCCGTGTGGGCTCTGTCCGAGGAGGTGGCCATCGCTCTGAATGTGCCGAACAATAATACTAAAAGGTGTTGAGTCACGACTGGCAGTGATGTCAATATTCTGTTCCCAAAAAAGAAAGGATTATCGAGGAGTCAGAGGTCGCTTGAAATGAGGAAAAACCTATGAATTTCTTCTCGTTTTTCTTCGACATTCTGCCACTCAATGATCTGAAAGAGTCTCTGTTCCCGTTCGGGTCCGAACACACCGGACGGCAGTTTCCTCAGGAATTTCTTTAATACTGATGCGATCGTATAAACAGAATAGTTGTCGATATTAACCAAACGGCCGTTCTTTTCATCAAATCACAAAATAATCAATTAATTCGATGGCAAAGAAACACAAAATTATAGTAAAATAGTTAATTAAAAATCAAAAATCTAATTAAAATCAGTTAAAAAAATATTTATCAAAAGTCGATTTGAAAATAGATTTTCAATCAATCACTGAATAAGGAGTAAAAAAGACACTTAAAGGCCAGTATTAATGACTTATTGGTTGAAAATGATTAGAAAAACATTGATTTTGTTGATTATATTGTCGGATGAAAAATCTATTTATAATATATTAATAATAATTAATCACTTAATATATGTTATGTTTTATATAATAAACATTGGAGTGAAAAGAGAGCCGAAAGAGAGGAGAAAATCCATAATTAAATTGTGATAAACATTGAGATAAGTGTCGATAGCAGTCATTAGATTCAATTCAGTCTAATCTCAATCTAATTATATTTAAAGCTTTATTCTGAGCGCAAACCTGTAGGAAATGTATGAGCTTTTTCATGTTCGCCTGATGTCCCGGAGCTCTGAACACATCTTTCTTGAACGGCGCCTCTTTATTGAGCTTCAGTATCATCACTAGTAGTGGTCCCGGGATGTCATTGTGGGCGCCGCACACGTTCTCCAACGGAATCCCGAATTTTACCCTAAATTCAAACATTCAGACCATTATTATTCAGTTTTTTAACACATTTTAATGACTCAATCATTTCAAATAAGTTTACTATTTTTTTATAATAAAACCCAAATTAAACAATCAAAATTGAAATGGGAGCAGACATCTCGGGCCTGCTTAACCTGACATTATTCATCTAGAAACTTAGTTATCATGGTCAAAATTAAATGTCTTTTAAATAGAAATGCCATCATGAAAACAAAGTTAGACCATTAAGTCTGGGGAAGGCTGGCTCTACCAAAGAGGTGACTCTTACTGACAATTAGTCTGATAAGGAGGGTTATGGTGCAAACAAGGTAGAGCATAATTGAGGTAAACAGGGGGGAGGAGGAGGCGGCAGAAGTGGTCAGAATGAGCCTACCTTTCGATGCGGTGATGACAAGATAGCGGCAAAATTCTTGAAAACATTTATATTTGAAATAGATTTTGGATTTGAAGCGTTCACTCAATTTATAATTCAAATAAAAGACAAATCGAGAGCTCAATAAACATAAGTAGAGATCAAAAAGAAGAGAAAAAATTATTTGCATTTCGAGTCAACCATTTTGTCAGTTATTGTATACAATTGTGTTTATGTTTCAATTTCTTGTGTCCCACAAACAGTGAGTCGACGCAAAGCCGGAAACAACCGACACATCCCTGACGTCACTCAACCAATGCCTCAATTACGTCACTTTCGAGCCAACCATTTGTTCAAAAGAGTGTGCAAAAGTCAAGCGCCCACCCGATTGCCTCACTAGACATTGCCCCCATAAATCTCATTCACTTTGAATACCAATTTGATCAAGCTATAACATTAGTTTCTGCACAGTTCTCCACTATAACTCAATTTCAAACATATTGACGTTATTGTTTTCCAAATTACTTCCAAAAAGGCCTTGGCGGTCTGCAAGATAATTTTATTGAAAATAACCCAGCCTATGCAAAAAACAGTCTTTTTTTTTATTAGCCTGCCTTGTTTTGCTTGTTAATATATTAATATAGAACGATGTCACTGGCTGAGGTCTTTTTTGTGTAAGTTTAAATGACTGCTCACTGACTGCCCTCCCTATATGTAACTCTGGAATAAGCTATTACCACATTCCTACTATAAAATATGTACACTACAGGTCCAAATTTGTGAACAGATATTTGCAACTATTTATACTTCAAATGAGCTGAAACCGAACTGTGAATACTTAAAAGCAGTGATGGTCAAAGGGTAGAGCATTAACTCCTTGGAGTTTATTTTTTATTTAAACAAACTTTCCAAGAACTCTTTAAAACAACCATAATATTGGAATGTTTGCGTTTAAAGCTATTCAAATAATGTTATAATTCTCTAAACCTTTAATTTCACCCAAGTTCTATGGCCAACTATGAGAGTTGTACTGTCGAACTTTGCGGGATTGTTACAACACTACAGTTACTGTAGTGGTTAGTAGGAGGGTTGGGGTATTCAAGGTGAAATTACCGTATTCCCTGTCAAATAAGCCCTGGGGCTCATATGAAAAAACCCAAAATAAATGGGCTTATAGACCTTATCTATAGGCCCATTGCAACGAACATGTAAAAATATTATAAGCCCTGAGCTTATACGTCAATGCAAACTTTTGCTAACTATTTTTATTACACAAAAAACAAACTGTAAATTACCACATAAAAGGTTTAGTATTAATAAATTCGTATGAAAACAACGTGCTTTTGTGATAGTTTGCAAAACTAATTTTTATAAATTCATTAAAATGTCTGAAATAATTGAAATAAATGACAATTCCGACACTGAAGTCGAGGGCAAGTATCAAATGACAATTGTTAATGAATGTGGCCAAACTATTATAGCGTTATGCAAAAAAATGTGAACAATAATTAGCAAGGTATAGGTAGGTCGCGCGCGCGACTACAACAATGAGTTAAGGGTTGTACGCGGTTTATTAATGCAGATTTTACATCGTTTCTAGTTTAATTTAATTAAAAAATTAGTGAAGTTTGACAACTAAGTTAGTTAAACACAGTATTTTAAATATAATACTTAGCAATTCATTATAAAATTACAGTTTTTAAATTAATCTTGTAACAATGTTAGGTTAAATGTTTATTGATTTCAATTAAATTTAAGAGTAAAAAATTATTGTACAAGTACTTCACTCAAATGTCAGAGGTGGTCAATATTCGTTCCCAGCACCTATTCAGAAAAAAAATATTAGCTGCTAAATTAACTTGCACCAAATGTGTGTCAAAATTGAATATAAAAAGTATATAAAGCCAATATAAAAGTTATTAAGAGTTATACAAAACATAGGCATTCATAACATTTACAGAAATAAAAAAGTAATAATAAAAAGATTCCTAATTAAAGGATTGCAATAAAAATAAGGTAACTTGATAAATTAATAAAATTATCAATTGAATAAGACACAAGATTGAACAGGTATTTATGGATTTATCAATTTCGAATGAATTTGAATATTGTGTTCTTCCATTTATTAAATTATATTCATCTTTTATTTGAACTTTAACTGAACGACTGAATTCAATTAACGAAGTCTTAAGAGTAAGTTGTTATCAATATATCCTTTGACGTCGACTGAAGTCATCACTTCTTCATATAGTCTTTGCTGAATCGGTTAAGACAAATCCCGAATAAGAATATCGATTTTATTTCAGTTAAAAAAATTCATTATTAAAAAGTAATTCAATCCAGCAATAGATAAGTATTGATAGAACTCATAGCTATTCATAGGAAAGAAATCATAGCAATAGAACCCAATCTCACGTCCACTCAGTTTCTCAATGAATGACAATAACTTCCAGCGATGTCTGAA
>JAQIWP010000280.1:0-30045 GCA_034695525.1 Euzetes globulus
GTTATATTACTTAAAATAAAAAACAAAATGGTCGATTTTTGGTAGCCATTTGTAAAAATATTCAATTTTTTGAACCACATTAACAAAAAATCTTAAAATTTAGACTAAAAATCGCCGGCAGGAGGCGGAGGTTATTTCGGCTATGCTAAAAAATCCGGGTTATTTTCAGTTTACGAAAGAAACGAAATACAGCCCCCTATTGGACACCTCTGCTTCGAAAACTAGATTCTAATGCTTACTCTTTTTTTTAATTACAAATGCAACCGATGATCATATCATTTGTTAAATCTCCTCATTTAGAATATATATATCCAATTGTTTCTCTATATTTAGTACATTTATAAACTTCAAATTAATTGTAGAAAAAATTGAAGTAAAATAAAAAATGAGTAAATATTGATCCAAGTTATCTAGCTAACTTCACTTCACTTTGATTGCATTTGACATTAATGAGTAGAAAGAAAAGTAAATTTATCTAAAAATAAATGATTAAAAAAAATGCTTATTTATAGGTGATTTGGAAAGACTGCGTCGGTTTTGGTTCCAGGGTGCTTGCAAGTCTCACAAAAACAAACGCAATATCAGTAAACCTCTGGATGTAAACCAATTTATGAGTGCTTTCCTTCTCCTCGGATGTGGCATATTATTGACTGTAGTTCTGTTAGCTTTAGAGCACTTGTACTTCAGGTATTGCCGGCAGCACTTGGCTAAGACTGATAGGGATGGCTGTTTCACTATAGTCAGCTTGGTAAATATCAATATAGTGCTAATATATATATTATTAAAACTAATGGTAACGCAGAGTATGGCCCGTTCTCTACGCTTCGATCAAAGTGACCAAAAATATCTATATAGTGGTTGTAGTGATCCTATCTGTGACTCGAGAAGACGGCAAGCCCTCAAAGAGCTTGATTTGGCCAAATCTAAACTCAAACAAATTCAAAGTGATTATCGTTTCGATGATATCAATAGAAAAATCAAATCCTTTCCGCACATCAATTGTGGTTCAAACGAATCGTATTCCAGAACTAGAGATATGACCCGAAATGTGTTAACGACTAACGATCCGACTCTATTAGCACACAGAACACCACAGCCCGGAGCTATCTCTGAGATCGAAACTGTTTTGTGATTGAAACCTCTGGAGCAATGGTAGAGCCCTTTAAATAAACACAGAATAAATCAAATTATCTCCAAAAGTAGAGCATAGGCTGGACTGCAATGATTTGTTATATAGAAAATTCGTTTATAAGCAAAATAACAGTGCTAGGTAAATCATTGACTGATAGCTGATCTTGTTTATGACAGATAGTTTTTAACACTATTAATTGAATCTTGGTGCTACAAGCTTACTTGTTGTACACGAACTTCTTATAAACGTATTGTATTGCAGCAA
The DNA here is from genome assembly GCA_034695525.1 of Euzetes globulus. Classification (NCBI taxonomy): domain Eukaryota; kingdom Metazoa; phylum Arthropoda; class Arachnida; order Sarcoptiformes; family Euzetidae; genus Euzetes; species Euzetes globulus. The sequence continues at coordinate 1,397 of JAQIWP010000280.1, forward strand.
ATCGTGATATGTTCTCAAAATCATTTATTTTAAAGGCTTTTTCACTCTTCTGATCGGTTAAATCAATTCATATTTACTTCATTTTGGTTATCAGCGGTTTTGATGTCAACATTCAAAACTTAATTTTCAAACAATCAGAAAATGCATATAAAACTTTAATTTGTTTATTGACCACTACTTTACCCAATCATATTAGATCTAATTTTCTTGAATTATCCAAACAATATTGTCCAACTATGACTTAATAGATCTTCAAATGACCATATTCACCATCATTTAATATCTTGTAAAAACGAAAAGACCAGACTGAATGAAATGACAAAACTATGTACTACATTACTTAGTTTATGTAGTGACAATTTTATACATTTTAAAATCAACTTATTATTTTAGCTTAACCTAAATATTTTTCGGGTATTTCCATTTTATGTAAGAGAAACGAAATAATCCCCTTTTGATCATCTCTCAAGAAAAGCCAAATTAAATCATTATGATTAGTTGCTTTCATTAGGGCTACTCGCCTCCTCCTCCTCCTCCTCCTGTTATAAAGCAGGTATTTGCTAGACTTTAAGGCAGTTCACAATGGAAGGTTAGCCAATGGGATTTCTAGCTGTGCAGGCAGTGTAATGACGTCATCACTTACAGGTTTACGACCAGTTTCCTTATGATTACACCTAAAGTCGTTGGTAATTAATAAATTATTTTTTCATTCATTATTAATTTGAAAGCTTTGACATCCTTTCATATTTTGTGATTAGCTTTTTAAAAATGTAAAGACTAATTGTAAGGGTCATCTTCTTTACTACATAACAAGTTGTAATTGACAATTTTCTAATCAACAAATTCTTTGTGACGAACAAAGCCTCCAAAATCGAGTCTTGTAAACTGTTTTCTTGGGTTTGCCATTCAGTTTATTAAAGAAACATTACTTTCAAGTGCAGCGAACAGTAAAGAGTCTTATCACTAGAGACAAGAATTATCGGAAAAATAAATCTCTTAGATCGGTCGGGAATCGGCAGTTAAAAAGTGACCAAATCGGGAATAAAATCGTGAACATAAATTGCAATAAACTAGGGTAAAATTCATTTATTCATTCAAAAATCCTTTATATTGGCAAATGATATTCATTTTGATGTCCGCTTCATTGAAATTATATCTTTTATTTGTTAAGAAATTCTTATATTTAGAAAAAAGGCCCTCGACTTCAAAGGAAATGATCGGTACAAAAGCTGTGTTCCCGAAACCTGGAGATTTATTACAAAAGTGATCCAAATCTTTGTTTTTATTCAAATATTTTCAAAATTCCAATTTTAGATTTTTGACTTTTATTTCATTGGTTTTTTCCTTTAAATTTACTTAAATTACTAGTTTTTGATTGAATATATGCTTATTTGGAGGGAAAATCTTTAAATTCGTTAAATCGGGAATTATGTGAAAATGATGGCTTAATCAGGAATATTGGGAAAATAAAATCACTTTTAATTTTGCCTCTAATTAGCCATATATCGGCTTAACTAGAATTCCCGATTACTATACTTTTAATTAAAGATCGAAAATTCCCGATAATTCTTGTCTCTACTTATCACTGATTTGCTTTTTATTTCATTCGTTGAAAATTTACTGCTTTCTCCACTTTAAACAAATTAATTAAAGTACCCATTATCAGAAAGTTTGAAACTAAACTAGCGAGATTTTATTTTATATTTATTCAATTGTCCATGTATACATTGTCCATTGATACTATTGGTTTTCTCATCAGAAGGATTTTTAAGTCTTTGTCATTTGAATATTAATGTAAATGTAAATGATATTCAAAAAATGAATGTTATTTCTCATTTATCATTTATTATATCTCTAATAAGTATATTGAATCATTGAATGCCAAAAGCTTTATCATAACTTATTTCAGAATAGCATTTAAATTTATTTAGATTATTTGTCGAATCTGTTGCCAAAATTATCTTCCACTAATATTAATTTGAATACAGGAAAAAAAATCTCAAATGGAAAATCTTTTGCCAATTTTTGCTCATTTTTAATATTAAGCGAATCAACGAAATAAATGATAAAATTCTTACGATATGTGCTTTATATACAGTTTACTAAAACATATTTTCAAAATTTGTTCCAAAAAATGTAATATATCTGTAGTTACTTAAAAAACAGTTGACATTAACGTTATCTTCTGATATTTCTTAATATTATAAAACATTATTGAAAGGATTCATAGAAATTGTAACAATAACTCATTTAATGCCAAATTTCTTTTAAAAGAAACTTTTGTTATGTAAAAAAGACATTTTATCCTTTGAACAGATATTAAATCAATACTATAACTAATCATAAATATATTCGTCATATATTTATAGTAATGCTTCCAAAAATAGATATTAAATTGAATACAATTTGTCGTCTATCCATTGATAATACGAATGTACCTTGTCTATTAATACATGAAAGATAAATTTCAAAACAATACAACATTTTCATCATTCACTATATTTTGTTTTTAATTGACTATAAAAGCGAAAATGCAGAAGGAATGTCCCAGGGCGAATATCAGTATTGTTGAAATCTGTCGATATTTAAGTTTAAACTAAAAATGTTTGAGACTTTTACCCAAATTTAATATATTTATCCTTTCAAAGTATTTGAACAAATTTTGACTAAATTTATGCTTGAAGTGATTTTTACTAGTTGGCCAGTGATGCGCATAGTCAGGTTTTTTTCAGGGCTAATTTCAAAGTTTTCTAGGAAGAGGCTAGGGAGTTAGCTTAGTTTATCTTGCCTTACATTTTCAACTTCTTTATTATAATCTCTATTACCAACTATTAATCAAGGTAAGCAATTTTCGTTTATATTGTTCAAATAAATTAAACAGATTGCATCCAGTTTTAACCAGAGCAAATTGATGAATGAGCGGAAATAAGTGATTCAATGTCAATGTTATAATCATTATAATTATTGTGTTGCAAATATTGACTCAATTAAGACGGTTTATGAGATTTGAATGGTTAAGAAAATTATATTCGCATTGAGGATAACTAATCAGTGGACAAAGAAAATCAACCAACCTTAATTAATGATATATATGGATAACGAAATAGTCAGTACTTTAGTAATCGATAGACAGACTTTTCTACAACTTTGTTATTGGGTAATAATAATTATTGCGATTCTGGTCAAATTCTAAAATGAACTCTCTTGAACCATTTATTTAAAGCAAAATGCAATTAAAACCAATTAATTAATTTAACATATTTTTTCTATATAGTCAATGATATGTCAAGTTTTATCGAAATTAGTCCATGAATATTGAATATCCTATTAAATTTTAGAACAGACGTTATTTATGAATAATAAACAAAAAATATAAACAAATAATTATTTGGAAAAATGCTTTTCATGTGTTTTAATGGTTTAATGTAAACACTTTTGAACACAATTTAAGATAAATTTATTTTGAAATCAATTGGAAGATAAACTGAATTTTAATATAAGAAGAGTCGAAATAATGTCAAATAACTGATGTAATGAACGCCCGAACGAATACTTTTGAATTCGTGAGATTTGATCCCATTTTATGTTGGATTTGATTTTCATTCAATTTTCTTGTCTTCAGAATTGTTTTGGTCCTGAAGTCAACGAAATAGTGTCCGCAATATTCCATTCCATTGTCTTCTATCGATGTTATGGAAAAGTAAATAAAGATTTTTATATTTATTTTCCATTCAAATCAAATTGTCTTCAATTCTTAATGTTTATCCTTTTGAGGAAACAGTGATTTCCATTTTATCCAAGATTAGAGCTAAAAAGGCAATTTTGAAATTAGCAGGCTTACTTTAGAGTAGACAGGAAATGATCAGTTTCTGGTTTCTGTGAGGTCCCAAATTTGGCCAATCATTTGTAAGACATGTCCCACTCATAGCCCACACTATAGTCTGATTTGAAGAGATCTCCATTTAAATGATTAAATAACTAATGAAATGGATTTGAATTTTAGTTTCATTACAAACACGAAGATTCGTATTCTATCGGAACTCTTGGATACGAAGAGGTTTCGTGTGATTTCATTGACTTTACTTATGTTAGTATTGATTGAAAAGAAAGCTTTTCAGTTATAACCAAATTGTCTGAACGAAAGGTACGAATATCTTCGCCTCAACTCATCGCTAATATTAATCGAGAAATCAAAGAGTTTGTGGACAAATTGCGTCAATCAGATAGCACTCAATCTAATGGTACCATAAGTTTAGAATTTTATTCTCGAAGACGGGGTCGTTGGCCTTTCAATGACGCGCCACTCGTTTGGGAGATTTGGACCGTTAAAGTCAACTGTGATAAGAATCGGGGTTTGACACAAACAAACGTTAGTTCCCACCCTTTAATTCATTGTTTTATTATTTTGATGAACAGATTTGAGTGAAAATCAACAAAGAGTTCGAATCGAAGAGTTATTACTCGAAAAAATGGTGACAATTGTGCAGATAATGAATAGCAGTAAATGTTATTTACCACAAATGCCTAATCAACAGCACTCGGACACCATCTTCGAGACCAACTATGTGGACGTTCAGCCCTATATCTTCAAAGTATATTGACATTGACATTGACCTTTGATTTCTATTAAAAGCATTTGTTTGAACAGATAAGTCATAAGGTCGGGGCTGCAGCTAATCCTCAGCTAATGGCTACGCAAACGACGGGCGACGGCAGTGCGCCCTTCGCTATAAAGAAGTTCATTAAAGAGACGTTAGCCCTTTGATAGCCATTTGAAACAATGAATGCATAATTTGCGTCAATATATACTATATTTTATTTTATTGTTATTTTCATTTCGAATAAAAAACAATTTATAAAATGCTTTTCGAGAATCTGATCACAAATTTGTTTCATTGCTTTTGAAATAATTTATATATAAATAGGTTTTTCTACAAATAATTTTTACAAATTTTCTCAGATTTAAAGTTTTTTTTTTGTTAAACTCTATTAAATAATCGAATTATAGACTCATTTCCCGAGAATAGTATCTTTGATGGCGTCGACAAACTGTGAGGGAACCCAATAGAGCCAAATGCGTGAGGCCTCAGTCGGACCCGTCTGTACACCCATTATATGGTACTCTGGATGTTCTTCTATTGGTTCGCTGACAATAGACCTGATGGACATCATTGACAGTTTTTCAGTCCGCTCTTTGGTGCCGACCCACAGCTGGTCCTGTTCTAATTTGAAGGTCAGTCGCACCTTATGGTTATATTTATTGATCATGCCATGCAGTGGCTCTCTGGGCAAAGGAGCGCTACCGTTCCTCCAGGCGGGCATCACATCTTCAGGCATTCCTCTATCGATCACTTTCTTGTGTTGCTTTCAATTAAATTAAAAGATTATTTAATTGAATAAATACATTGAAAACAATACCTTTTGTTTGGAAAGGGGTTCGCGAGCACTGGTCTGTGCTTTGGCCTCTTCTTTAACGTCTTCTTTTGACGTCGAATTGACAGCAATCACATCATTAAGAGTGGATCCGATGAGCATTACTTTTACGCCATTTTTAATTCCGGTTTCGCTCAAAGTTTTGGTATCGTTGAGAGGAATTCCTACAAACAAGTGATCCCTTTATTCTCTGATAAGAAAAACAACAAAAGAGTCGAACCTTTGTATAAGAGTTTTTGCATCGAAGGAGCGACTGAAGTGATCTTTTGGATCTGTTCTTTTAATTCGGGGACTGTTTTGTTGAGACCAATAGTAATATCGAAATTGTTTTTCTTGAAAATCAACTTAAAGCTAACCATCTCTTCAGTGACAGAATCTGCCGATTCTTTTGTTTCTGCGACTGCTTCGGAAGAATCATTTGCTTCGGATTGCAGACCAACGACTGACATATTGTCCAAAGACTGAGCGTTTCTCATCTCGACATCCGTTTGGCTGACATTATCCGAATCAGTGGTTAGACTATCTGTCAATTGGTGGCCGTCTTGAAGGCACTCATTATTGGCCTGAATTTGAGAGCTATTTTGTTCACTATTTGTCTCAATGACAGACGTCTTGTTGTCAGCATTTTGAACATCTGTTATATCACTGGTTTGGCTCTGATTTTGAGTTGAATTTGTCGGTTCATTCGTTTCGGTTGAGTTCGGGTTTAGGCTCGACTTCCCGTCCGCTGAATGTCAATAACAAAATGCAAACTCAAAAAAGAAATATAAGAAATGACTTACTCTTATCATCGGTTGTCATCTTTTGCCAATTGGTGTTAAATGACTACTAATAGAGTGTAAAAAGTATTGAATGGTTAGCTCTGAATAGCTCTGAATAGCTCTGAATAACTGCAAATCACTTGTCGTCGACTTTGCGATCAAAACAAAAACATTTGAATCAATGTTTGACTTTACACATCATTTTATTTTTGTTGACAATTATTAAAATTGGATCCAATATTTTCAATATTAAACCATATTTATTGAACAATTTTCAAATCAAAATTAATTGAATGGCAAAATGTTATTACTTACTAATATTTTTTGATTCCTTATTTTGATAGGTTTTGCGTTTAAACGACAAATTAATTAAAATAATTAAATTTATTGAACAAATTGTTTAATAAAAGTGGACTCAGAACCAAAGGGTTAGGAAGACGTCAGCCGACAATCTAATACTTTATTAGGAAGTGAAAAATATATCCCTCTTTCGGTTAACTCCAGTCAACACATTATAACAAAATGCTACAAATCTCCGGATATGTTCGCATTTTTTTTGTTCTGTCCATAGCCTGTCTTTTGCCAATAAATACAGTCAAACATCTTTATTTTATTCTGAGTAAAAAATAAATAATAATTGCAAGCATTGAAATGCTTATCATCATATCAAATAAAAATAGTAAAATAATTGAAAATTTCGAGTTTAGTCCAAAGCAGAAAAGGCTTATATTTTCATCTTTTTAGAATTTAAAATTCAAAGTATGGACAATTGACTAAAGAATATGACAATCAAATGAACACATTTGATATACCTTTCAGACATTATGTTGTGTTTTATTAAAAAGGGTCTAAAAAAGTATTTACAGTGAAATAAAATACCATTTGAATACCTTTTACTAAGTATTTTAATTATTTAACCATCAAATTATGTGAATAATTAGTTATTTCAGTCATTCTAATTACCCATTACTCCAATTATAATCATTTTCTACATCTCTCCAAAAAGCGATGAAAAGACATTATTTGTGGCGAAAAGCAAATCATTCTTTTTTTTAAAGTTTATTTACTTCCAGAAAAAGTAATTTTATTAAAAACTAATTGAATTGAATTAATGTTTGTTTAAGAGTAAAGACATCCAAATGAGTGATAGTTTGAGAGTTCGTTTAGAGTTTAAGGGCTTTTCAAATCCAGAACTGAGAAACTCTTTGCTGTCTTTCAAGAAAAATGAGACAAAAACTGTCAAAAGTCTTCAGCAATTGATTCAGAAGAGGTTTCATTTGAAAGAAAACATCTTATTATTAATCGATGGCTTTGTTATGGAAGCGACGGAACCGATTGACGTCGTCAGAGACAACGATCTGATTTTGTAAGTCTTTTGCCAATCAATTCATACAAATTGAGTGGACATTCATTTTATAGAATTGAACCGAAAATTGAGGTCTCGTTAACTAAAGTGAAAATTGAACCGAAAACCAAAACCGAGACTAAAGTCAAGAGCGAACCGAAGTCCTCTTCAAGTGATATCACATTTTCGCGGTATTTCACCGACAAAAGGAAAACCGATTTATTGCCTAAAACTGTTCCAAAATTTGAAAGCGAAAAGTCTAAGAAACTGAAGACTTATGGCAATGAAATGTCTAAAGTATTCATATCCTCTGATTCTTCCTCTAGTGAAGAACCAAAGGTTTTTGACTTACCGGCCAAGTCTGAAACCAAGGTTAAGCCCAAAATTGGACCCAAATGTTTCAAAATGGGGCTCAAGTCTACTCCAAAGACCAATTCCAAGCCCTCCCAAAATGAAAAGGAATCGATTGTTAAGGAGGCGAAAGAACCGGAAATAATAACTTCAATGAGAGATATTCCGGTCCGAAAAGCATTTCAAAACGCGACCACTTCTATGAAAAAGAGACCCCAAACCAGTACTACAATTGCCACAAGTGATACACCCAAACCTAAAAAGAGACGTTTCACCAAAGAAGCCTCAGAACCCGTCGACAGATTTTCGCCTATCATTATCTTAGAGCGACAGCACATCCATACACCACAACCAGACCTTATGGAGAGGGGTTCGTTTTCTTTTATCTTTTAAAGGAGTCTATAATACCCTAATTCAATAAGAAATGTAGTTTGGATTAAAGACAGGCCTCAGACCCATCCTCTCAATCATAATTGAATTACAAAAATTTATAGAAAAAATTGTTAAAAGTGTGCCAAATGATCTTGAACCTATTTTAAATTGAGTTGAGTTTTAGTTTGAAACGAAAATCTTTCTAAAATGAGAAAGGTCAATGAGACTATCAATTGTGTCTAATTTACAGATTATTTGTTTCTTTCAAAGGCTTACAAATGAATGGAAACACTAGAAAACAAAGCGCCAGAAAAAGTTTTCCGAATTCTTCACGAAATACAAATAATAAAAATAATTGTTCGACAAATGATATAAAAATTGGCGAAAACGGCACAAAAAATGAAAAGGAATTACCCCCAAAACCTATCGATTTCGAAAACTACGAGCCTTTGGTTACGATTCCCGAAGTCGAAGACATAATTGCCTTCAAAATGTTGACGCTTTCTGTTGATGGGAACGGATACGAGGCATCGCTCTTCAAAATTGGATCAGTCATTTGTGTCAACAAAGACAGTCAAATGGTTGACATTCTTCTTCAGGACGTCATAAAGAGAAGTAAGTCTACCAATTGCTCAAAAATACATATAATTAACAAAAGTTACAAAATTGCAGACAATTTGCATTCTATGAATAAAAGCGATGAACAAATTCTTTCAATTCATTCGCTCAAAATTAATTGGTCGACAGTTTTGGAGCCAAAGCTAATCCAAAGGCAATCAGAACCAGAATTGATTGTTTTGTAGTTAATTTTCATCCAAAAGGTTGCTTCGAAAGACTAAATATTTTCATAATGTGTCGGATCATGTTTCAGATCATTTGATCTCATTTTCTTTATTTGTTAATAATTTTCATGTAAAACAAAAAAAAATTTTAAAGTTTCGAATAAATGTTTGAAAAGTAATGATTTTGATTATCGTTGGTTACGACAGACACCAACTCTACCCATTTTCTGTGATTAAAGAATTGAAAGGGTATTTGGGGCTTAATCTTGTTCATTCATCAAGTTATATTATTATGTTATTCTTTTAAAAATTAATCCTCAAAAATAGCTGTCATTTAGTTATTAAATGTTTAAAAATAAATATGGCTATAGAGGGGTATAACCCACATTGTGAATTTGATTACCCTGGTCATTACAGACAAAGCAGCCATAAAAAAATAACTTACATTTCTTGGCCGAAATTTGAGAGAATAAAGTTGAAGATATAAAATGAAGTTTTAATTTCAGTTTATGGAAAACTCTAATCTATTCTTGAATTTAGTGCTTCTCTAAACATTCCTGATTGACAGGTAAATGCTCTTATCAAACATTATATAAATTGTAAGTCATTTGATTCAATTATTATTATTATTATTAAAATTTTAATAATTTATTAAATATTATGTTTGGGTTTAAAAATGAATTATTTTTTAAGCCATTTAATTATATATATAAATATATATTAGAGGAGAGATGAGGACAGACCGCAAATCCAATGGGATCACAACTTTTAGTTCTGATCCGAATGGGATTCGAAGCTGATGTGTCAAGCTCATTCTAAAGACTACGAGAGTGAATCGAATAGGAAAGGACAGATAGAAAAAGAATTAGAGTGGAGTGAGTCGAGGAATAAATTGTAAGTCACATTACTAGTGGCTATAAGTTAAAATCATTGATTAAATGATAAAATTGTAAACAAAACTAAAATTTTTGGCGCAAATGAATAATAAATAAGAGTAATATGAAAAATAAACATTTGATTCCTTCACTTAATTCATTTAAATTTAGTAAAATTTGCTGAAAATCAACTGAAAAACGAAACAATAATCACTTGTGGCTATAGTTTTGTGCAGTAAATCACATTAATCGCAATCAAATCATCAAAACCTGTCTCACGTGTGAGGGTTGGGATCTTTTGGTTTGTTTTGATTGTATATTTGATGAGAACAGCAAACACTAAACCAATAAATAAATTAAATATTAATCGTTGAGTAAATAGTTAACAAAAAAATATAAAACGAGTCAAACATAGATCGCACAGAATATGAGTTATAAGAATAAGTTATTCACTTATAAAACTATATTAAAGGTTATTATTTAAGCAAAAGCCGGAACTTTACTGATCCAAAAGCTTTGGTAATGGCAGCAGAAAAAGAGAAAAGTATTAAAATCACCCAAAGATTGCTAACATATACGACAATCTCTGACTTATGATCGCATATAAAACCAATTAAAGGGAAATGGATTAACAAATCGATTGACATTCAAATGGAATCGTGAGTCAGAGATCTCAGTGAAAGCAAAAAACAATTTCAATGAATACCTGACAAGCATTCCATTGGAACCGTCGGATACGGCACGTGGATCGATGTTAGAGGCATTGCCACACCGATCGGTTTGACAGCTGGCGTTCACTTTATCAGAGCTGACAGTTTGTGGAATATATGCCGTACTTATGTTGGAATACTTGGCCTAAAAATAACAATTAGTCAAAGATGTGATAACCGGGTGATTACCATTTGTTGCTGCAATAATCGAATAGTTCTCTCTTTATCCTCTATTATCTGTTGCTGTAAAACAATCTGTCGCTTAAGATCCAGGTTTTCAGTTTTCAAATCAATTGACTGGTCTTTGGAATCGATACTATCGTTCTCTGCGATCGACAACTGATTGTAGAACTTGTTGGGCGAGTAATTGCTTTCAAACGGATTCAGTGTTTCGGCCTTTTGTTCAATAAATAAGACAATAATTTAAACAATAATTGGATTGCAATTTGATTACGTTTTGAAGTAATCCGTGTAAACGAAACAGAAGTGTTTTTATGCCAATCAAGTCTTGAGACGCAGCTCTGAATGACGGAGAGTCCAACCCATAAGAGCCGTCTGGCATTTCTACCAAAGATAAAGGTCTGGGCTTTCGGAAAGTGGTTGTTGAGCTCGGCACTAATGTAGAAGTCGAGGAAGCCGTCGAAAGGGAAATGTTAGGCGAAGTGGGGGTCGGAGGCGACACACCTGACTCTTGTTTGGATATAAGTCCATCCAATTCATTGTTTAGATTTTTCATTAAATCCTTTTTATCGATATTAGAACTCAAGACTAACTCCGGCTGATCACAGATTTCGTCGTCGATGAGAAAGTCTCTGTTGTCGGACTCACTGTTGGCACCGACACTACTAATACTGTTGTGTTCGGGTGAAGTCTCCACCGGTTTGTCGTTGGTCATATTACCCCTATTTTTGTTATATGTGAGGAAATGTGGCGCTAATTCTCTCACTCTTTGAATACTTTTGGGCAAAAACTGATTTTCGTTGCATTTTTGACTCAAATCATCGTTAGTTTGAGTTTTTGTCACTTCATTATTATTGATATGGTTTTGATTCTTATTATTAATAGCAATATTTTTGATGGATGAGTCGTCTCTTTTGATGTTCCGATAATTGTTTGATCCAAACTCTAACTTCGATTTATGTGAAACATTCGTTGGAATAGATTTAAGTTTTTGGTTACTATTCTGACTAAACATTGGATTGAATTGAATTTTCGGTTGATTTGCGTTTTGGGGTTGAAATTGAATTTTATTACTGAAAGGATTTGGTCTCTCATATGGTTTATTATTGACACCCATTCCGTAATAATAGGGTTTGATTTGACGTAGATTTGGATCACATCTTGGGTTTGGGTTCTTATCAGAGTATTGTTTGAAACGCGTCTCGATATCATTGGAGGAATTAATCTTATGGTTAATGGTATTATCGGTGCTATGACTAGAAGTAGAGACAATGTGTGCAGTTTGAGGCCGAGGAAGACCTGACATCTGAGTCGTGTATTTAATACTCGTTCCATAAGACGACTCCCGATTAGCTTTGGACACATTGTTCTCATCCAATGTAATCGTCTTATTCTTGGGCTTATTCTCACTTTTGGAGCTGTCGTTACCATTCAAGCGGTCGCTAATTAATGAAGAGTTGTTTTGCAATTTGTTGCCTTTCCTCAAATTAGATGAATATTTTATAGGAATGGGAGGCGTCGGTGTTCTTGACTTTACTGATGGTTTCGGGATTGAAGTCTGCGGTCTTCCACTGTTTGAAGCCGAAGAAGAAGTTGACTTAAGTGAGGACTTCGACAAATTGAGACTACATTCAGAACTGATGGAAGTGGTGCTCGAATTGTCGAATATCATAACTTTGTTGATATCGACTGACGCCTCATATCTCCGGGTCTTATATTTATTTAAGACAAACTCTTCGGATCGTTTCGGAACCACTTTATTGTTTGCCAACACTTTAGTCGAAGGAACTGGTATTTTGTTGCGATTTGTCTGCGAAGACATCGAAGATTTGTTGCCTTTTTTGTCAATCGTATCGATACTAAGATTTTCAAAACTGGACGAAAGTTGACTCAAATTTAACTCTTTATTCCCTTTGAGTTTAGTTTCAATTTGCGATTCCTTTTGGCCGACAATTGTCTTCACTTTTGGATCAATCGGTGTATGATTTGCCGAAATAGACTTAGAGCCCAGACCTGAATAACAGGTTCCCATCACTGCCAGTGATTACATTGAGACAACTCATCCAATGGTTCCATAAATTAATAGTCAAATCAATTTTCAAAACCATAGCATTCAATGCAATGAATCAAATGTTTGACGGATTTCTGTATTTAATACTATTATTATTCAATACAACAAATAATACTATATTCTGACTAAACATTCAAATGTATTGCACTTAAGATCCGATCGATTATTACTAAGAAGCAAACGAATAAAAGTTATTAATCTGAGGATTAAATCGCTATTAAATGTCAGCTTTTAATCAAACATTTGACGCAAACATTGATGTGTTGTTATGTCTGTCGTCACAGACTATGCAATCATTGGCCAAAGCTCTCAACCCTTCAGTCGAGCGTTACTTTCAAACCAATAAAATTATTTTTTAAAAATTAGTGAACAAATAATGACTAATAATTTAATCATTTGTATAATCCATTGTCATATAGATTCAGTTATCTTGACCTCACTTTCATGGCAATAAAAAGTAGTTTCTATTTCTTCAAAGTTAGATCAAATGCATACCAGACCTTTGTTACGACTAAAGATCGACTATTTTGATCTGTGCCGTCATTAACATCAATTGTATGTATAGTTCAACCCCCCCTTTCCCCTTTGAACTTCTCTGTCGTTTTCCCAATTGTTAGACTTTTCTTCATTAGAGGTTTAAAATTGAAAGGCGACTTCCAGATGGCGAGGACTTTTAAAATTCTAATTAAAATGTTATTAAATTGTGAAAGCTAAATTACTTAAATTAAAGGCCATTGATATAGTTTGGACAGCCTAGGAGCTTTCAAAGTACTTCCTTAGCCCTGCGGCTCTATGCTTTGACTAAATTAGTTTCAGACTAATTAATAAGGCTATATATAGCTGATCCACTACTTTTAAACTAGTAAATAATTTATATTGAAGAAATTTATACTAATATAATATTTATTTATATAAAGCATATCCTTGTTAAGACCTGATAAATGAAATTTTTATAAATTCTTATTGTTTTCAAGATATAATTCTTCTAAATTTATAGACAATTGAATTATAAACTTACATACAACAATCTGAAATCCCATTATACCATGATTATACAGGTGATTTTTAAATGAACTAAACTGCTTTTTTGCTAAATAATTGACAAGCAAGGCAGTAAATGGCAATGGATGTTTAGAGCCATATTACTTTCAACAGTTTAAAACAATTTATTTACAGCAATCAAAATAATTCTGTCCCAACTTTGTCTCAACTCTGTCCCAAGAATTACATGTTTTTTATTGAAAAATAGAGCATGTTCAGATTTCCATTCACATAAAAGTTAAAAAAGCAAAATATGTTATAAAATAAAATTTGAGAGCAATGAGAGATAAGTTTATTCAATTGATAACTAACGGGTATTTTATTTGTAAATCAAAGTAATAAAGGCTTTAAATGTGAAATCTAAAGTTTATTGAAGAAACTTGTTAAAACTAATAAATCACACGAAATGTTTTTAGCCCTTTTTCCAAAAATTTGCAGATTGACTTACCTTTATTTACTATATTTTCATGGTACTACATGGTATATTTGTCCTTGGAAGTGGTATACCTGGTCATTCCCAAATAAAAAGATGCTGATCGATTTCTACATGCTCAAAACAATTATTTAAGCTTATTCTTCAAACTTAACAATAAATAAGCCTCGAGTACAGACAATAATTGGAATCAATTGATTAAAACAAGTTTTTTCTTCAAACGTAATATTCGTTAAATTATAAAATATATAATTTATAACCAATTTATTGAAAAAAAAACAGTTTCTCTAAAAAATTACATTCTGAATAAATTCTTATAAATAAATACTGTATTACTAAATGTATTACTAAATATTAGATTGTATTTAAAACCTATTAAAAGATTTGTCTTTTATTTTGATACAAATCATGGCTTTATTCCATGGGGTTTGTAAGTTAACTATCTTGAAGTCTTCATTCAAATGTTTGACATTTGATGAGAAGACAGCGATTAAACAAAATTTGTTCAAATCTTTAGCCTCATATATGGGAGCGGTTTGACCCTTCATCTCAACCATGGAATTCAGATGTTTTACAACCAATTCGATTATTTCTTTAACAGTTGTCTCAACAGTCACTTGAAGCTTAACACTTGTTCCAAGTGGTAGTCCACAATCGTAAGCAACGTAGATTCGAATTATCGAGGTTAAATTTTCAAAAGATCTTGAAATATCACTAAACTTATTCGGTTCATTGCCTGGGAATGAGATTTGAGGCTTACAAGAATCAGATTCGTTGTGTAAATCATTGCTTTGTCCGATTGAGGGATGAGATGAGTGACACGACTCCGAAATATTGGGCAAAACAATCGGACGAAACAAATGATCACTTATTAAGTTTTTGTCGGATTCATTGTTAAAGTCGTTATTTAATTCAAACCATTCGCCAATTTCTGAATTATTTGGAATTTTTGAGTTACGTATAAATTCATTGGATAAGTGTATCGGACGATCAGTCATTTGATTAAGTGCTCTACTTTGGCCTCGGGTAGTGTTGGTCCGAATCGAACCATTGATTAGTTTGGAAGCGGAAACACAGCGCCTCATATCGTCATAGCTTTTAGGACAATAAGTTTCCGATTTGTAGTCGGAATTCATAAAATATAAGGAATCGATGAGTGAATAGGAAGAGGAGGAAGTATTGATCTTCAATTGATTGGAAAAATAATTAGTATCTATAGAAGAATCATCTCGACTAGGTCGTCGACTCGTCGGGTGTGGAGGTGGACTCGGAACAGGGGATTCATAAGTCGGAGAACTGAGATTGATGATTGGGATCTGGAAAAGTGATTCTTCGTCCAATAAAGCGTTACTATTGGTTAAGCAGTGATTGATTTGTTGCAAAGATATGCCATAAATGCTCTGTTTGTCTCTGGCAAAGGTCACCACATTCATTATCCAACGCTTTGAACGCCAGAATTCCTCTAATACTGTCTGATATTCGTGGAGTTGAGTCACTCGTGATTTTGTGGCCATCACTTCAGTCGAAGAAAACGCCTTTCAAACACATATAAGAAACAATTAATAACTAATTGAAGTGAAACCTCTATCAACAAATTAAATGGAATTCGAGCAGAAATAGTGGAGTTAGTCATTAACTACAGAATTAAATTGTAAGCTACAATTCATCTAGATTGTTCATCTAGAATATTTTAGTTTAATTTCTACAAGAATCTAATGACTTTAAAAACCGAAATTCGAATTTGTATCATTGAAATTTATTCAAAGTAAAAAACTGACCTCTCTTTGTGCCTGTTGTGCGACCAGAATATCCATTTCAAGGATGGCTGATATTCTTGAATAACGCGAAACAAATGTTGACTGATATGTATTCAAATTGACTTTAAGTATAAAATATATCCATTAATAGGAAACATAATTAAGTGAATGGCGAATAGCAGGGATGCGTTATTGTTACTCGATAGCTACCCCATTGTAACTTTTGTTTTCTCAATTACTAAGTATACTAGGGTTGAATAGAAATGATTGAGCGTTTGGGAAATGAAACTAATATGCATCCTTGCTAAAAAACTTACTCATTTCAAAAATTCTGAGTGGAAGATAGATGAGATTGGTATTGTAGGGCAGTTCATCCGTTTGACCAAATATTGAGCAAACATTTTCGACAGGGGGTAGAAGCAAAACAAAAGAGACGTCAGGACTGAGTTCAATAACTTCTATGTCATACACCCTATGATTTGATATTTCATTCTCTGATATTTTCATTGAATTCAAAAGAAAATTCGATGATTTGGTGATGAGTTGCAAGAACTTCAATTGTGACGATTCTGAGCCAATTAACACTTTTTGCTCATTTGAGTAAAGAGTGCTTTTTAGACAATTCCACTCCTCTTTGGAGACGTGTGGATTCTCTCTGATTTTGACGTGAGGGATGACGTTAGGACTGTGCTGAGGCACTACAATACTCATAATTTCGACTGAAGTCTTAAGTTTGACAAATCCCAAGTATAAGCCTCGAGGCAAAGGGTTATTACATGCCTTGTGATAACATATCATTTCCTGAATAAAATTGATTTTTTAAAAATAGAAATCTTAGAGAATCTAATCCTTTGAAAGTAGAGCTCACCTGCAAAGACGATAGCAGTAATTCACCGATAAGTGGAGAACTATGAGACGGTTCACTTGTGTTTGAAGTATTGCAATTGAAAAGCTTTTTTTGTAGTTTACCGATTGGTATCCATCGTAGAGACAGACAATTCAAGCTCTTCATATCAACCAACTTTTTGATTGTGCACAAGACGGTAGTGCTGTCCGAGTCTTTCAATGGTTTATAGAAAAGTTTACCCAAATCTTGCATTCCTAGCGATGACTGCATTTGTTCGACTGCTGACAGTATTTTACTCCTGAAGTGCGCCACTGAAGAGCTCTGACTTTTATGAAGTTCTCGTCGCAACGCCTTCACGTCTTCCCAAGTGCTCGAAATTTTAAGCATCCAATAGAAGTCATTTTGCAGAGAAGATGGATAGACATCGTCTGAAACTCAATCTAATTACTATTCCAATCGATTTCAGCTTTTTATATATTTATAACACAATTCTTTCGATCAATTCATCGATCATTCAATTGGACTCTCTTTCTATAACCCAAGTTTGCCAAGCCCATCCATTTCTTTATGCCATTACATTTAAAATTATTTCATATCCTTTTCACTGACAAATGACCAAAAAATATCATTGTATATTCAAACTATATATTAGCTTGCTTCTTAAAGATTATAGATTTTAGCTTTAAAGAATCTGAAGTTAAATAATTGAAGCACAGGGTCAGGGTTTTACTCAATGCTTGATATTTTAAATCAAAACTATTAAAAAATTTATCTTTTATCAGTTAAACAAAGCATTTTAGCTCCAGTCACCATTATCTTCTTATTAGTATTCTAAAAGGATCTGTCAAGTTTTTTTTTTTGGTAATGAGAAAATGCTCGAATTGATCTCAACCAGTAATCTTTTTGTCAAATGAGATTTTCAAACAATTCGGCTTTGAAAAGAGATTTGTAAGAACCAAAAGTAAAAATCCTAAGATTCAAAATGATTTGAAATGCATTCCTCGAATGCATTAAAAGTTAAATTTTGATGTTTTTTGCATTTCTGATTATTTCTGTACTGAATATTTCTGTGGTATCCACTCATTTATTTTAATGACATTCAGTTTACATCTCTGTATAAAAATATGAAAATATTCTATTTCTTTGAATCTTTTGATGAATAAAATTCAAAACAGAAATATATAGAACTAGAATCATTTTTTTATATTTTGAGAACTAAATAAATCTCTTTAATAACTATAGTTTTTAGGAAAAAGACCAGATACAACATTCTTAGGAGAGGAAAGCCTCAAATACGATGATTATAAATAGGGTTTTAGATAAACAAATAATTTAAAATTCTGACCGATTTCTACGACGGGTAGTATTTCATCGTTGGTCACAAGAATACGGTCCTCATTGTATAGAAGAGATGCCAAATAAATGCCTCTCTTCAAAGTCTTTTGGAACTTAGGTGTCGATCCGAAGAGGTTTTTAATACTTTTGCGGACCTGACCTTTCCTCTGATGGTAACTGGTCTCGCTTTCAATTGAAACGACTGCCAAATATTTAAAAAAATTTAATAATAAATAAAATTGTTTGAAAATGTGCTAACCTTTGACTTCGGAACAATTGCTTTGTCGGCAGTCAATCATTTGTTGAAAGATTTGGTCCAACTTTGAGAGATTGTCGCCTTCGAGTGATAACTTTTGGTCGACATCCCGCCAGCCTTCATATTACAAGTAATGTCTTTTGATAAACTGACACATTTATAAAATAATGCATTAACTCACTCGAAGGGATCGCACTGTTTGGTGTTGGATAAGCGAAAGTGGAGAATCCCTTGCAATTGCCAGCCTCTACCCGAACACAATAATTGTGACCACTCTCTAACTTATCTATCATTACTTCCAATTTTTGCAGATCTGTTATTTCAATAGAGCCGTCAATTGTGATGAAATTATCCCTGCTCCATTCAACTGAAACAAATAAATTCATTTGGAAAATAAGTTTAATGCATCGATAAATTGAACAAAATATTGTCTAATACTATATCAGGGATGGGAAAAGGGATATCCAAACTGAAATTGACTTTCATCAGACTCTTTAATTTTGGAAATGATTTTAAATCGTCTCTCAGAGATTTCTCAACTTTTCAAAATTTTGATTTAAAAAAGGTTCGTAGTAAAGAACAATTTTTGGCTTTTAAATTTAGAAAAATAACCCTCCCTACAGTTAGTTGGCTTGAGAAATTTGTCGATTTAATCTAAAGTCATAAATCGTGCTTATTCTAGAGATTCAACAAAATTTCGCTAGACTTTCATTAAAGTACCATGCCCGGTTTCTCAAAGAATCTGGGTACCTTTTTGAATTTCCTTATTAAAATTCAAAATAATTGGTCCAATAATCAAAGGGTCAAAGATCAAAATGTTGGAAGTCTTAAACCCAGAAATCATAAGACAAATTTCAAATCCTTTCCAAAGTATATTCAAACACTAATTAAAATACATTGAGAATTCAATTTAATTAATGTATTGTAAATGTATTTAAAATTAATCTATTTATTACCACATTTGTTTATTTTATATTGCTCAATTTTGTTGATGAAAAATTAGAATTTTTGTTTAGAGCCTAACTAGATTAATTAAAAAAATTTTGGCAATATGAATTTTAGGTTTCTTCTTGGAGAAGATCCGGAACTTTCTAAAATTTTATCTTGAATTCACTTGAAGTGAACTTTCGCGCAGTGGCGTCACCTCTAATGAAGTTTCAAAAAATCAAGAAAATGTTGGCAATATTACAATTAAAATTCTTTTCAAGTGACATAAGTACTAATAAAATAGCTTTTTTGTAATGAGGGTAATTTTTATCCTTCATTCTATGCTTATACATATCATAAGACGTCTTTTGATAAAATAAATTACCTTAATTACAAAACATTAATAGAATGATTAAGCAATCTGTTCGAAAATTTTAATTTTGGCACCTCATGGAAGTGGTAAACCTAAATTGATGACAATTAATAGGGGCCTTCAACTTTGGGCACACTCTCTAACTTCAATGCATTTTTGCGCTAGAGGGTCTCAAAAATTGCAATGAAACAATAGAAATATAAAATATGAAATTTTGATTCTGACTAATTCATAAATAATGAATCGATTAATAATTAAAAATTCGTAATCATTATTATTTGAAATTAACTTTAATTGAAGAAAATTTCACACAAAACTCTAATTCTCTAAAAATACCAGCTACTTCAATTTTTTCGTTGAATTTTAAAAATTATCCTTAATTATGCTCAAAATTAGTAAATCTATGTTAAAATAAGTAAGCATAAGTTATGAAAATTTCTTGTTTAATTCACATTTTGTGTCAAATAATGTAAATTTGTTTCCCTGCTCTGTTTTATGCCACACAAAAAAACCTGATGTAATGAGATTGGCGTCAATTGGCGTCATTCCAAATTGCATTTATGGAAATAAGACAATACTTTACTCTATAAATGGATCAAAATTTATCATTTGTTGAGTTTACTTCAGTGGTGTACAACCTTTTCTTATACTTACAAGAATTTAGGGAATGAACACCAAAGAAGCTCAATAAAACGATAATAAGTCATTTTAACTTGCAATGTTTAAATCTCACTTAATTTGAAGAATTTTTTATTTTGATTTTTCAATAGTTTACCCCAAAAACTAATTATTGTGAACTATTGGTAAAGCCTTTTGAGAAATTTGTTTCTCCATCTCTGGTGCACATTCCTGAGTTTACTCTAAGTTTTATTGAGAACTTCTGATCTGTTCTGTCATTTATATTGAGATAAACTGATTCCGAGTCAACAGAGTTTCGTTTATCTAAAAGTTTGCGAATCCCGACTGAATTAATATATTTGATTGGAATAAAAGAAATTTACGGTTCGTTTAAATGACTAACATTTTCATTAATCATTAGGTTTGCGATAAAATAAGATTTGTATTTATAGTTCATTTAATTCGGGATCAAAACTTTTTCAGATCAAAGAATAAAAAAAAATATGATCGCAATAAATATATAAAATTATTGATTAATTCTTTGGAAATTTCAGCAAACATTTTATCCGACTCTGAGTTTTGCCATAAATTGATCGATAGTTTGGTCGGACTTTTGCACAAATGAATAAAGTATTTGAAGATCTCAAAGTTTTTTTCAGAGTCTTTTGGCCATTCATTGCCAGACATTTGCTCTCTATTGAGTCAAATGTATTGAATACAAGAATCGTTCACTTTATACACCCATCAAATATTTGATCAGTTTTTTCACTGAAAACAATTCGAAAGTAAATTTGCTTTCAATCAATAAATCCAATGATTAATAAGAATAAAGTTTAACAAACTATTAACTTCTAATCAGTGAACAGTATTCTAGAATTTCTGTAGATATCATCCATTAGTTTGGGTGGGGTTTTGACCATTTTAGTCAAAATTTGGTGAATCTCCAGAGAGCTTCTCAGACAATTGACACTCACTTCTTCGTGACTTTAAGTCTAAATCAAAACTTTTTATATTCAGATAACGAAAATCCAATGTTAGACATAAAACAAAGTTTTAATTAATTCGGCGACAAATATCTATAATTCACTTCAAAACAGTCTATAAATTCTCTTTTTTCATATTCATGTCAGTGCAAAATGAACATTGGTCACAATAAGTGTCTCATTTATCAAAATGTCCTTATTGATTTTATAAATCATATAATTTTCATTTATTTGAAGTCGACATAAATGATAGAATATTAGTGAAAAATTAATTTTAATGATTGCTCTAAGAATTGTTTTCGATTTAAAATTAGTTATTCAGTGTTTGGCACATAATTTACAAGATATTAAAATAGAGAATGATTGCAAACCTCTATATTTGGTGACAACCGTACATTTCTTTTCATTTAGAGGAAGAGGTCCACAAAACTTCAAACGTAAGCAATGATTGCCAACAACTTCTAACTGTGCAGAAGTGGGAGATTCGGGAGGTTCTGAAACCGACAAAAATGAGAAAGTCAACAAAGACTGTATGTAAAGATGATCAGAATGTGTTTGATTGAGATGAGGGTCAAATCCATACCTAAGCGGTCGAATCCGATTTTCATGCGTTGCAAAAGTTTGAGTCTTCGCTCCCATAAACACAATTGACGTTCTTTTTCCTGCAATTATGTTAAAAGCACAGGCAATTAAAGCGGAGACCTGACCAGAATAGCAGTATAGTCGATGTTTACTTTGAGGAGAGCAGCGCTCAGACCACCATTGGTCAAGACTCCAAAGACTGTCAGATTGAGATCGAGAACAGAGCGCTCGGCTTCTTTTAGTAAACTATTTAATTGTTTTTCTCGACTTTCTTTCGAAACGACTATAAGTTTGTCATCAAAACAGAGTTAAATTATTTCAGAATTGATACTAATTTAGTGATTATTCTCACAGTTAGAGCCCTCTCTACTGTCATAACTCTGCAATAATTTGATTAATGGTATGTTTAATGTCATTACAGCGATGTCCAGAGGACTGAATCCATCAGAATTGCAACTGTTATCACAAATATCACCTCATTATTAGTTCAGTGGTTAAACACTTATCCATGAAATACCTGTTAATATCGACATCAGTCGACTCAATGATCATCCGAGTCCTGTCCAACTGTTCATTTTCAACGGCAGAGAAGAGTGCTAAATGATCCAGACTAGTTAGTCTTCTAATATTTATGCTACTTTGAGTTAACCTTCATTATTTACAAAGATAACCAAGTAAATATGTCCGAGACTTAAAGAAGGGCTATTTTGAATGGGGAATCGTTTTCTCGGGGTTTCCTTTGCATTTTTCAACCCTCGTGGGTGGGGTGGGGGAAATTTTGGCAAATTCTAGACCTCAGGGGTCTATACTCCCTTATGGAGACCTTTGAATTTTGAAAATTCACCTTTGACTCTACCCGCCTCTATTTCCATATCCGAATGCACTTTAAAGAAAACCGAATACAACAAAAATTCGAGAATATTTAAGGGATTTTATAATAGATGAACGTTTTCGTCGTTGTGTAGCATTCGATGAATACTTGTTTTTGAGACTAATAATTAAAATATTATGATTTGGTGTCAACTTTAATATTCATTAAAGAATGCAAATATATATTATTATATTGAGTGATGCCCAAGGGGTGGAGGTTTAGTTAGTTATGTTGAGGAAATATACTACTTTGGCGATAGTATAACCGCAACATAACTAACTAACCCCCCCACCCCCTTGGGCATCACTGAATATAATGATATATTATACTATCTCCAAAGTAGTATATTACCTCAGCATCAAAATAATAATTCAAACTAAACAGTTCTTTAATCAATAATCCAGAGATTTCTTTAAATTTTCCGTTTTTCTAAGGAGCGGGGATAGAATATCATTGTATTTGCTTGACAATTTTTGGCATTTTCGGATTTTTTAGGGGACCCTTTCCCTCTATTTTTTTACAAAAACTTTCTTTTTAGACTTTATGGAGCCCTCCAGGAGCTGTTTAAAAACCATTTCCAATAACTTTGGAAACTTGGGCATCACTTATATTCAGTTCTAGCATACGCTATTCTAGCAATATAAAAGCAAGACTAGATTAGACTATAATTAAGCAAGAATGAAGTGACTACTCAACTATAAATGAATTCAAATAAATTAATTTACAACAAAATACTGTGAATTTCCTGAGAATATTAAAGGCGTTAATATGAAAATTACCTTGAACGTCGAAATTGAATTTGTTATATTTTTCAAATTTCTTCTTCTCTGACTTTGTCATAAATGGTAAGTCTTGAGGGATGAATACGTCAACACTTGCCTGCCTTCGGCCTAAAAATTCATACATTTGATTAACTCTTAATTGAAAAAATTTTGTTTCAAATGTAGTTTTGTCTGAAATTCAATTTTATTTTCTATTTGTTTGTTTGAATGAATAGAAAAGAATTGGTCTCGAAAATAAGAGCTCTCTATTAACTGGAATAAATAGGAGAATAGGTGAGCTTGGTTTTTGGTAGTTTAAAATTTGAAGCAAAAGATTAATCGATACTAAGTTTTGAGTAAAATCTATTGTGAGAATAATTTTGAAAAATGTCATTCCCCAAGTACATTAATTTCTGATCCAAAATTCATTTTAAATTATTTTGAGGAAAAATATATCAATAAATCAGAAGTAAAGTGATATTCATTCAGTCTTTGCATCCTTTTTGTTGGAAAAGTACCGAATATTTTATCCTAATTTGTATTTGATTTATGTTTGGTATCTTTCAAATTTGTGTTCACTCATATTATTCAAAACAAAGCATTTGATACAAAGCAGAACATATCCAGTGATTTAAGCTGAAAACAATTTTTCAAAAGTTAATCGCTCAGTTGTTTCATCCTAAGAGCTTATCGCTTCTCTATTTTCATTTATAATTTTTTCAGAGAACATTTTCTGATATATCTATCTCTCAGTCTGTCCTCATTCCTAAGGAATATAATATTTTTAGTTACACTCAAATCATTTAATCGATATTTTTGAATAATGGCCTCAAATAATGAGGTTTTTATTCGAGACTCTTATGAAGACATCAATCATTTGCAAACATATCTATTATTGGTTTGAATACCGGAAAGTGTTTTAGTGATTCGATAAGAAGCTGTTGGAGATAAAGGTATGTCTTCGATATTGTGCTGTGTATCGAACAACTGGACAGAAGAGGTCGAACTTATGGCCAAATGGTCTTTAAAACGCTGTGAAAAGCCAGAGCTAATAATTTTGTCGCGTTTATTGGCTGAACAGTTGTCTATTGAGTTCAATGCGAAGTGGGTTCCAATCGATACTATGTTAATGTCATTTTTGGTGCTGTTCTGTTGTGCGTCAATCAGACTGTCAACACTTCCAGATCTTTTCACTTTATCATTAGGACGAGTATTATTCCAGAAAAAACACGAACTTTTTTGAGAAAATAAATTAACACAAAGTAGTGATCAATAAGTATTTGTGAATCGGGTTTCGCAATAGACTCACACATCAGATGTATTAGTGTAAGGCAGTTGAGGGCCCGTACTCTTCGCATATTTGTCCTTTGGTTGCGACGAAAGCAATTTTGTCAGTTTTGCAAAACTCACACTTTTTCTGTCCATTTAATGAAACAAAAAGACCAGAAATTCAATAAAGAAGAGCAAAACAGATAATCAATTATTAGATCTTTTCTATCGTTCACTGAAAATGTAGACTTATATTGAATTTCAATAGATTTTAAGACTGCTTTCACATGAATTTCGGAATTTAGTTTATTTGATTATTTAAACTTGGAAAACTTGTACTCGCTCCCTATTCAATTAAATAATAGCTTTAACTGTAAATCAGATAAATAGCAAGTAAATAACTATAGTATTTTTTGCAGGAGAAAATTTGTATGAGAAAATAATGATTGAATGTAATAGAATTACATTAATTATACCAATAAGCTAAGAATCAAAACCTATATGATAATTATCAATTCTTAAAATGATAATTTCAATTTTGAATGCAAATAATCATTAACTGATTGCATGGATCCTAGGGTTGTCAAAAAGAAAATTTTCAAGAAACTTTCTCGAGAAATTTTATAAAAATCAAAATTACTCGTTTCTCGAAAGAGAAATATTCAAATATATTTTCGAATATATTTTAAAGTATTTTAAATTATAGACTTCTAATAATTAAATAAAATTATAAAAAGATATTATTTTTACTCTAAAACATTAAGATAAAAAGTTAGTGCGTAAACAAAATATTGCGTTATTTGTGCAGTACTCAATTTCATATTTATTGTTAATATTCAATTGTACAGCGCACTTTGTTTACCTACAAAACATTTGCTCCGCTTATAAATATAGCGTCTCAAAAAAAATATCTGACAACTATGTAAAAATGTTATGATTTTTACTTATATAATTATTGATTACACCGGTCATCTTATAAAATAAAAGATTAAAACAAAATAATGTGAAACTTTGTTAAAATACATAAGTAATTAATGTATTTTTAAAATGTTTCAAAACAAATATTGTGAAATATTTCAATTTTGTTTAATCCATTAATTGATTTTCATCTTAAATTATTTAATTATATTGGCCTCCCATTGAACACCAATAATAGGAATATTCACAATTGAATAACATGGTCCTCCTGTTAGAAACAAAAAGTAGCAAAATTTGCAACTAATTAACATGGACTTACTAATTAATTAACTATTTTATTTTGTTTGATATCAATTATGTTAACGAAGTGAAAGAGTACAGTGAGTTCGATCGGACTCCGGAAATACAAAGCACTGGCAAATTAATTTGACTTTCAGATTCATCCAATTCTATTCCCTTTCAATTAGGTAACTTTGTAACCTTGTATAGTAACACATTACTAATTGTTTAAAAAATTAATAGATAGTTATCTATTTAAATTAAGAAATATCTGTCTTATAAACAATATGCTCTATTTGTCTTTATTTTTCGATATTTCACTACATTTACGTAATATGTGTTGATTTTATAAAACATGGCCATTTTTAGTCTATGAGAAGTCCATATTGAAACAGTTAATGTGGGACTCCCATAGGAAATTTCTAGCTTAATATTAATAATTCCTCGAAATATTTCTCCGAAAAAAGATTCTTTCTTTTGTGACAACCCTATGCATTATATTTATTAGCGGTTCAATTGATTGTATATTCTATGCAATAGTTGTGATGACTTGAATTAAATAACTGAATAAAGAATTGTTTACTTATTGACATCTTTGGCAGTAGATCCGGTAGAGCTGGTGGATGATACACTGTGTCTAGGCGATACTCCAGCAGATTTACAAACATAACTTTCGTTGTCTCCGACTGACAGACTATATTCTGTTTTTCAATAAGAGTAGGGCATTGAATATATTAAAAGAATTTAAATTTCAATTATCACTCACTATATTGAGGCTCATGAAAGAGATATTGACTTTTAATCTCATCCGAAGGCAGTTCTGAATATGAATAGAAAAGCAAATATTTATTTAAATCATTGATCAGAAGTCGGTTTATTTGTTCTTCACTTTTTTTGGTCTATCAAAAGGATCTGCACAAAATTGCTTCACATCGAAAGAATGCTTTGAAAAACTATTAACTAAGATTCTCTATTTTTCTTCATTAAGATATAATAATTTTTAGATGTCTTTCATGTAATTTTTGATTCAGAAGAAAACAAAGCAAATAGGACTGTTTGAAATGTTTAAAAAACAAGTTTAGAAACAATGATAGTCAAGAAATCAAATCATTTGGGGTTTCCGCTATTTTTCAATTTTAACTTGATGTTCGTCAATTCTTGTGACTAGATTTTATTTGTGAATAGAGATAATTTGACAAACAGTAACCATTGTTTGATTATTTTGTCAACATTTTGAGTTGATTTGATTATTTGAAATTTTAACGATAATTGTTTGATGAAACAGAGACCCCCTGACCATCGATGAAAGAGAAGACAAACACTACTATATATAAAATAACGATTTTCCAAATATTCTACTTATTGTATAGAAATGATCGAAATGCAGTTCATTATATTTGTGTATAAATAGTATATTGAGAATAATATGAGTTGACAACAGCCGACACTACAAATCCCTTTCTTATAAAGAGATTTTTAAACTTCAGTTTCGATCTGAAGAATTTTCGTCTAAAAAGTGAGAAACGAGTCTCTCGTTTATTCAAAATATTCACTATTTTATTAGATCTGATTTTGTTGTTGACTTTTTCTATCCATCAATAAAAGAATGAAAACCATTTTCTAAGTAAATATTCATTACTTTGTATATGTTTTGAATGATGTTTTTTGAAATATTTTAAGAATTAATCATAAGATTTTAATCAATTGGTTTAAGTCTCTTTTTGAAGTATCGGATGAAAGCTTGAATTCTGACCCTTTTTTGTTACTTAGTTTTACAACAATTGAGTCGACGATAAAAAACAGATCGAATTTAATGCTAATGTATTTTAAAAGCATTTGTATTCTTATAGACACAAAAAGAGCAATAATTTATCATAACTTCTATGTATTGGAAAGTATTTGGTTAAAAGGCTATTGAGTTTTGAATGATTTATTTGTTACACGTATTATGTATTGCATTCGTTTCAACTATTATCTCAAATAATCGTCAAATCATTAATTTTAGGTCTGGTTTGTAGACCTAACAACATGTTTGCATGAACTCACCCGCAATCGATTCTTGATCAGTGATATTAGGCTCGAATTGTGCTTGAATTATGTTGAGTGCGGGCGGTATAATCGCGGGCAATGTTCTTGCTCTGAGCATTGGGGGCTTTGATCTCCTCGCCATTACTTGTGACCTTTCGCCGACATTACTATAAATATAAATCAATTGATGAATTAATAAATTTTTATTGAAATTTTCTGCTCAAACTAGCACATGCAAAAACACTGGTGTTTTTGATATAAATAGCATCATAAAAATAATTTATAATTGACTCATTACGCAAACAGTAAATATTTATGAAATGATGTAGTAGTTTTAATCTTGTAAATAAACATCACAAAACAATATCTTCAAAAATTTGTCCATTCATTTTATATCGATTTTTCTGGTAAACAATCTCTGATTAAGTAAATATGTTTTACTTCAAATAGATTTTGTATTCAAGAATCTCTCTCTCTCTCTCTCTCTCTCT
>JAQIWP010000281.1:0-30031 GCA_034695525.1 Euzetes globulus
GCCCAATAATAATGTGTCAAGTCAAAGGGGTTTTTGCCAAGGAGGCAAACGACTCGTTTTATATACAAAAAACGACTAAAATTAATGACACAATACTTTATGAGTAAATCAATGTTAGAGACAATTGAAAACTGTATTCTGGTCTCAGTTTGCTCGTTTATTACCCTGGCAAAGGCCTTGACAATAAGCTAGCTGAATAATCGAAAGTTCCTTCTGGTATTCCATACAATAAATCTGTGTAAAGAAACTTTATGACATTGGAAAGGGTTGTAGCAAACGGGCCGAAACTATTAGGAAATGCCTTAATGACTGGCAGGGATAATACAACTATAATCAGGTTCATTCGATTGGCGTTAATAACGATTCCTAACGACAATTACTGCAGTTATCAAAATGTTTGTATTATTTTTACAAAAGCAAAACAATAGCCCAAAGAACTGTAAATATAAACAAAACCAGAATTTCTTATTTGTCTTTATATACCATTTGTATGACAGATAAGAGCACAGAATGAAGTATTCGATTCACGGCATCACAAGATTGTCGGCCACTGAATATGTTGTCTGAAAAAAGCGGAGACGAAATCGATATAAAAATGAAAATATAAATGAATGTCAGCTATGAATATAAGTGTGAATTGGATGCCTGAGCCCAGAATTATTGCACAGAATAATTGCTGTCCAAAAGGACTAAACGAATATTTTATTCCATGCAATGAAGTCGTTGCCTATTTAACGGCATATCCCCCGAGTGAACGCACTTTAACAACAACTCTGGTATACAATCGACAGATGAGTTGAGTAATCAAACGGACAATCGATTGAAACGCCAGAAAACTATATTTCTATGTATTTTGCAATCATTTCAATCGACTGGTATTTTATGATAGAAAACATGTCAATCGTTTTGAATATGAATAAAGTTTTGCTTTGAATCACAATTTGTTCGACAGTTTGTTAGACAAGAGTTAAGCATCGATTTTGGTGCCGACAGTGCACTTCTCTGCAACGGAAAAAATAACTCAAATGAGACAAAAGTCTTATATAAATAGTTGACATCTTTTCCGAGTCTGTTCTCCGTTTACAATCAAAATAAGATATATTGAGAATCGTTTGTTTCTTTGCCTTCTTATTGCCAGACATGAGAACCAATTTCTTAAGTGAAGGTTTTTCGATGAAAAAGCAAAAAATTATTTTTATCACTTCTTTTGGTGACCGAAAAGTTGAAAACCAAAACAACCGAATATTTATTTAAATGTTTGTTTAGCACCAAAACTGTGGAATCGATTTTTGTATTTTTTTGTTTTTCAGACACATTTCACGTGTATTTGAAAGCACTAAATAAATATTTTTGAAAAATTATTTTGCAATTTATTCAAAACAAACCATCGGTTATTTTCATTGGACTTTTAATTGAATTTTCAGTTTTTATTTAAGTCTTTTTTTATCAAAATTTGGGTATAAATCAAAACATTTTTCAAAGTCTTTCCTTTGGTTTGGTTTTTTGCAAACAAACAAAAATTGAAAGAATTTTAGGCAAAATAAAAAATCCTATTTTCTTGTCATATGTTTTCCAAATAATGAAAAATCACCCGAATATTTTATTTGCTATAAAAAGATTTTCCACATTTTCCTACTTGAATATTCCAAAAATTTATTTCCATAAGAATTCTGAAATATTTGACAAAACGCTTATCAAAAGACTCACTTCAATAACGGATTGGATTAATCTATTCTCTTCTTCGGTGGTAATATATGAGCCTAACTTTTTACATGTAAAATATTGCAAAATACTTTATGATAGCAAAGTTAGGAAAAGTTTTTGCTCTTTTTTCGAGTGCAGCCAAAAATTATTGTATAAATAATAATATGATATTATATTAGAAGTGATTTTTTATTTTTCGGCGAAAGCGTTGCTTTTCTTACCAGAAAAGTAATATAAGTGATAATATGTGGAAAAAATGTAGACTTTTCTCTCATTCTCAGGAATTCCAGTTTATAAAGAAGAAGATACGAGAGAAATGAGTTGTAAAATACCCACTAGAATCGCAAAACCACTTTAACCATGAAGATTATCGGTAATTTATTCATTAAAGATCAATCGAACTTTAATTGGTGCTGAATAATTCAATTGCTTGCTCTAATTCAGAAAATGGTCTAAATGTAAATCTGATCAATTAATCAAGATATTAATGAACTACAACACTAAAAGTTATTCATTGATGGCATTTTAGACAATTGTGGTGTCCTGTAATTACACTGATTTCAGATTCCAAATAATTATTGATAAACATCTCTACTCAGAATTTGTTTATATAATAAAAGTCTATCGATTTATATCCTATGAACATTCATTTGCTTTAGGTTCGGCCATTGGCCTAATCTATGGGGAAATCATTAATTCTGTTCCGAAGGGAAGCCATTTCAATGTTTAACAACACTGTGTCCCCAAACTATGTTTTCTTAGCTCTTATCTAATTGTTTGATAAGTTATTAGATGAGAGATACTTGTATTTGCCTTTCGTGCATCAAATCAAAATTGTTATAACTTGCAATCAATGCTATTTAAGGTCTTCCCTTTTGACTTAATTGAATCCACACGGTCAATTATTACCATGCCATTTTTAGTAATAACTTATTTATAATAAGAAAGTTTATTTTTTGAAACTACTTAAAAGTAAAGTGCTTGTCTGATTTTAATATTACAAAATGCCATTATTAAGAGTGTCTAGCTTGGTTACACTCTTGTAATACTTTGGAGTATGGATAAAAGAACGCAATTGGAGCATTTCAAATCAATTTGGGAACAGACTATAAGATACCGATGACCTGGGATTTGTTATTTCCTAATAAAACAAAAATAATAAATTTAGAAATTCAATTTTATAAAGTTACTTGATAATTTAGAGATTGCTTTCCTCCTACATCCAAATAAAATAGTCATTACTGGTCAATAAATTTGATTGAAAAATGAATTTTTTCGAAACAATAATTGATTTATGAATTGTAAAATAAATTAAACTTGCTTTGAATAAATCTTTTAAAAGGTCAATTTCATTTTTTATTTAACTATATCTAATCGATTTTTGGATGTTCTGGTAATTCATTCTTTTGTTTCATCATTTATTTTAAGTTTATCCCTATTTTAAAAATCCATTTCAAATGAAAGTCTTTGAATGAATGAGTTATCAAATAATAGCTCACAAGAAATATGCGAAACATTTCAAGGAAAAGATTGAGAAAAGTGTTTTCGAGGCCTTATCTCTAAAACGTTAAACTTTTAGATGAAAGGCTCAGCTATTGAGCAATTGATGGCAATCACGTAAACTTACTTAAAGCTCAATTTCAGAATACATACAATCAAAATCTATGAAAAATGGCATCATAATAAGTATTATCAGGATAATAGTAGAAAATGAAACCAGTTCCGAACCAATACACTTATTGATACTTGCTTGATAATGTTGATGCAGCTATAAACGGCAAATTCCGACATCTTAAACCCTTAAATATCCAATAATATTAACGTATTGTCAATTTCAAATAGAAACTTAATAAACTTTGTTTGACTTTGAACATTTTATAAATATTTCAGTAAATCAGAAATTATTTGACATTCAGTTGATAAGAATTTAACCTATCAGACTTGAATATACAATTCATTTAATAAAAGAATTAGCTCAAATTAAATAAAAATCTGTGATTTTGTTTATTTAAAACAAATTGCGATTTATATTAAATTATATTTGTTTTCAATTTTATTTATTTCAATTGCTTTGGAAGACATTATTTTATTTGGTTACACCCCGTTTGGCCGAATCCTACTTAACAGAAAAACAATATATAAAGTAATGCAGAAGAGAATTCAGTAAAATTTTATGTAATATAAAATATAGCTACTATATAAAAATAAATTTTCAAGATAATTTAAATATTTATTCAAATTATAGAAATATTTTGGTGAATTTAAGACAAGTTATTAATCCATTTAAAAGTATTTATGTTTGAATAGACGCTCTAATTTTAATTTTCCGGCCATTCGGTACATTGAAATATTATTCGGCCAAATGGGATAAATTGTTTTGGCCAAATGGGACATGTATTTTTTCGGCTAAGCGGTACATAAATTTTCGAACAAATGGGATTCGGTTGAAAGAGATGTTACCAGGGGAGATATAAGGAGGAGATATTTCAAAAATGGTGGACGGAAACGCCATTTTGTTCTTAAGGACTTTTATTTCTGGCAATTTTAATCATGTATTTAAGGATAAATTTCTAAAAATAAAGAACAAAATGGCTGATTTTTTGGCCGTCATTGCTGAAAATGGCAACTTGAGGGGAATCAGTTTCTCTGCGTTTTTATACAACGATTTTTTCAAACAGGGGGATAAACCGCCAAATCTCAAGCCTAGGGAGGGTATTTCAGGAAATTATCCCTTGCGCATCTCTCGTTAATATCTATCGACTGATTGACAGTTCAATCGGTTATAATACTCTTTCACATTAAAGAGTTATTAATTTGGGTTAAAGCGAATCAAAAATTATTTTTAGATTTGATAATTAATCGATATTTTGATATAAAAAATGCAGACATATATCAAATAAAATTTTAATACTCTTTTAAGTTAATCTAAAAACTTCCAAAAAGACACCAAAAAGTGGTCCCTAAGGTTGGGGGCATTCAAATAAAATAACAGCACATGTCGTGAAGGACTCACATCGACACTTAATTGAAGTTTAAGGTAATATTAATGAAAAATTAGTGTAGATGTGAGGCATTGCCCACAGCTTTCAAATATTTCGTTCAGTTTTCTAAATTACTTTTTTTAATGACTTGATATTGATAAACAAGGTGTCACTCAAAAGATTAGCTAGGCTATAACAGGTCTTAATCAATATGACTATTTTGGACTCTTTCGATGGACTTGACCTTAATGTGCATAATTTTAGGCTTCAGGTTAAACTGAGTGGAGACTACCCTTCAGTATCCATTCTATTACTTCATTCATATTCAAAAATAGTAGAAAAGATTACTTCAGATTTCAGGTTCAAATGTCCCGAATGGAGCCAAATGTCAACCCAACTGTACAGAGGCTTAGAGGGATCCGTCGACTGGAAGGCATGACTACAACAGGACTCGTTGTGATGATGAGGAAACCGGAGGTCAGCGCCACCGAAATGCAAATCAATTCGATGTCCAAACACCTTATGAGCCAAAGCACTACACTCTATGTGCCACCCTTTCCCCAAATTTAATCAGATTGAATGGATTTCATACTAGTCAAAGAAGTGAATACCTGGTCGACCGGGAAAAGTAAGTCCGTCAGAAGTGATCAAATCATAATTGGGTTGTCCCGGTTTGGCTGACTTCCAAAGAGCAAAATCTTTGTGAGATTTTTTGCCCACAGTTTTAACCGACATTAATGGCATATCGGGACCAAAATTTTCGGTTATTTTAAACGTTTGTCTAAAATGTTCGAAATCAAAGTTGATGTCACCGTTTGCAGAGATATAAGCGAAGCCTTTGTCCAAAATGGCGTTTATATAATCGACAATAGTCTGGATGTGATCACTGACTCGGAGATAACAGTTGGCCTCCAAAACGTTCAATGATTTCATGTCTTCCATAAATGAATTGCAGTAAATGTTTGACACTTTTCTGAAGTCACTCTTTGTTTGTATGGCTTTGGCTATTATCTTGTCGTCAATGTCTGTGATATTCATTGCCATAAAAACGTAAATATTATGGTATTTATGCAAAACTCTTCGGATTAGATCACATCTGATATAAGTGAAGGCATGACCCAAATGGCTGTTATCATAAACAGTTGGTCCGCAGCAATACATAGTCACCCATTTGGTCGAACCATCCGTTGTTTGCTTATAATTCAAGAGTTGTTTGCTTTTTGAAAAACTATTCTCCAAATAAATGGGATTTTTGACACTCAAATCAAAATCAGTATCACTTGTTATTTGACACAAATGTCTGCTACTTATTAAAGATTTTACACATTTATTAAAGTTTTTGATTTGAATTAAACGAAAATATTTGGTAAAACCTATTCTTAAAGACATTTGAATTAAATTAAATGTAAAATTAAAAGACGAGAAGACTTTGAAAAATATTAGTAAATACAAGTCATGTGTAAATCATGTGACCCACAACTTGAATGTGTCAATCATATGAAGCGCCAATTTTCTACATCTTATCTTTCAATCAATTTTACAATTTTACCAAATTGTAACTTATCTATGACAAAAGTAACAGTATTTTTGTTTAAAAAGTTTTGAGGTTAAACTTTTCTAGCGAAGAACAATAAATTAACCAAGAACCCTAGGTAAAAATTGCCTTCCTATTATTATTTTAGTCATGGTTAAATGGTTTATTAATATTTTATTTGATATAGTTTTTCGACCTTAAAGTATTGATAGTAGATATCAATACCTACTGAGTGATGAAAATAGTCCAGTCGTCGCCCTCTGATGTGACAAATGTCTTGGATTTGACTATGTCTTCAAACATTATCTTCTTCTGATAGCATTGATTGAAGAGATCGATGCAATTCTTGCGGACGTCATCGCTGAAAGAGATTCTGTCAGACAAAGTGATAAACATTAGGCATGCTCTTTCAATGTCTTTCCTCCCTTTACTCAACTTATTTTCTGGCGACTCCTTGGAGATGTCGGCACACTTTCCGAAGTCAGCGATTTTCAGTTCAATGTTCTTAAACCTAAAATCATTTCCAATTTGGTGCTGAGAGTCTCCGAAAACAAACACATTATAAGTATGCAAATCGTTGTGAACAATACCAATGCTGTGCAAATGCTGCAGACCATTAGCTATACCTTTCATCCATCTGATGCCAACACTGACCGGTACCTGAACTCTCATTTTGATCAAATAGTTCAATAATTCCTGCAAAGGAAACATTGCTTTTTCCATAAATATGAAGACGTGATCGCAAACAGTCTTTGATTCCGGCGGGAATTCAGCCGTGAAATGAAATTCAATGATATTCTGGTGAATATTGTCAGTTCTGTTCGCGAAATTGATTTCGTTCTGAGTGTCCTCATCTATTTTGTCTTTATTGGGAGCACCGGGAACATAGGGGTGGTATCCTATGTGGTGGACCTTCACAGCAAAATCATGATTGACATACTTCTCCTTTCCTTTGGGTAGTTGTGCTTTTGGTCCGTATCTGCCTTCATATGAGGCCGCAGCCGTGCCCTCACCTAAACACCTGCCAACCGTAATACCCTTTTCTGCCCAATACTTGATGGGTTCTTCCGGTAATTTGTAGAACTCATGAGCATATGTCGGCTTATATATAGTGGTCACCGGAATAGTTATATTTTGGTCTTTTTTGTCTGATTGCAAGGCCATTAAAACAACTAATACTTCAAATCATTCTAAAAATGATTTGATTTTTTTATCCAATTTTTTAAATTTCGCGAAAATAATAGGAATTGAATTCGAAAATACTTTAATTTGTGAATAAAATAATTTCTAAATAAAAATGTCAATATATTGTCCAAAATTCATATAATCATTAATAACCTCATAATAACTATTTTAATAATTAAATAATAAATTATTCTTATATTACAGAAACTATTTTCAAAGTCTAGAATTCAGTCAAAGTTATGAAACTATAATTCAATGCCTGTCCGTCTGTTTAGGATGAAGTACTTCCTCTCTTCGTGTGAATGTTTTGCATAATTGATTTGATCACATATTTTGTGAGCAATGGCTTCACATTCGCACTGATATTTGGGACTAATTTTGATGGCTGTCGGAACATCTCTTGATTTGATGTCTGTCCTAATGGTCACGAGATAGAAGTCTGAATAATTAGTAACAAATTCGGGGCTATTCTTCCAAACCATGCATTTGTCTAATTTGTCAAAATCTAGTGTCGAATCAACTTTGAATTCGTTGGAATCGGTGTAAGTGATTGTCTGAAGAAATCTTAATTTCTCGTTAGTAATGAGAACCGAATAGTTTTGTCGCAACACTTCTATCGCCACAAATGTTTCGGACTCTTCCTTATCGTTAATAATGGATGAGTTGTTGAAGAATTCCTGTCCTTTTGCTTGATTTAATTGATATTTAACTATTAAACCGTTGATTGAGTTGACTCTCGGGGGACGAGTTCTTGCGACGGATGAGTTGTGATGAGTCGATACCTTACGGCTTGACTCTCTTATAGCACTGGCAGCACCGGTAGCAAAATCTAACATACCTACGGCCGGTTTAGTTATAGTACCGACCAGTCCTTTACCCAAACCGGTGAATATTCCAGAAACCCCTTCTTTTACAATGCCATCATAAGTTTGAGTGAAAATGCTGGAAACCCCTCCCAATAGCCCAACGCCCAGACCCTTAAAGCCATTAGTCAAGTGATGGTGATTCTCTTGTCGGATACGTTTTCGCATTTCTTGATGTCTCTGATCCATAGTAACCACACCTAAACTGTCCGATAAAATTGAGGTCACTTTGACAGTGGAATCAGATATTCCGTGCGCTACGTTCCATACGAGTCCACCGAAATTTCCCTCATTGAACAACTCATTTATGCCATCAGTCACGTCATTGACAAACCCAAGTGGATTACCCAGAAAGTCGACGGACCCCAAAATTTTGGCGGCCTGGCTCTTGAGCTCTGCCCTGTAGTGGCCATATATTGAATCGAACAGAAAGTTTTTGGTCATCAAAGAGTAGACTTTGCGAAATGGGGACAACTGGACCGTTGCGTCTTCGAAACGAATCAGTTTTATTCCCAATTTTTTCTTTAGTTTGTTGTAAATATTGGGCAAATGACTGGTTGTGAAGACACTCAGCTTTACTTGAGATAATTGGATCAGAAATATCGTGAAGTAATATCGGGTCGATTTGGCCAGAATTGAAGATATGGCCCGATTTGCGGCAGCGTTCTCCTTGTTGTTTATTTGGTCCAATTCGTTGTCCGCAATGTTGAAATTAATGAACTCCAAGAGTTTCAATAACAGAATCTCTTCCAAATTGAAAATCATGTCTTTTATCGATATCTGAAAATTCTGTTACAATGGAAACAATGATTGAAATTAAAGGCTGTTATGGACAACAGAATCGATGGACAACCTTAAAGACATTGGCCTCGACGTTAGGCACAAACTGTTTTTGAGCTGTTAGTGAAATGGCTGGTAATTGAACGCTATTTATGGCTGGATTTACGTGAAGAATGACAGACTTTTCGGATCCTTTAAGTTGATTGTCGACCTATTCACAAAAACATTGTAATATAAAAACATTTATACAGATTGAAGGCCAGACCTGAATGTTCTGAATCGACGAATTGAACTGACATTCATCTGAATTGACTGTCAAATCGAAAATGGAATTTTGAAAATAAATATAAAGTAATTCTTCGTTCAAATGGTTAATAATGGAGAGACCGATGCTATCGATTGTGAACAAGAAATTGAATTCAATGTTTCGGAGAAATCCTCTTCGCTCTGAATCCCTTTCCTCTGGTTTCCAATGAGGACCACCTGAAGAAATTCTTTCTCTGTTTTTAATATCATTGATACGTAAGACACGAGTCGGTCCTTCAGCCAGGACTGAAACGGTGAGAACACCGGAGCCTTTCCTCATTTTTCTAACATTTACCAACTGCTCAGTGGGTATCCTATTGTTTGTGGGATCAGATTTGTTGGGACCCAACACCACATGATTTCCAGCTCTTAACCCATGGTTACCATCTGTGGGTTGGACGTATAGATTGGGATGTTCACAGCATAGCCTTCCATCTGCAGTGAAAGTCCAGGTCTGAGTAAGTGCTCGTTTGGAGTCGATTTTCCTCAACATTAGTGGTGTGTATTCTCCGGGAAGAGCACAAGTGCTGGCGATGTCTAATACCATTGCATTTTTATCTGTTTTATGAAATGATGTTCTTTTTGGATCATTGGGGTCCAAAGGGGGAGACGACCCCTCATGAATCAGTCGCTTCGAACTATCCATCCGCCAGAGCTGTGATCTCTTTCCCCTTTCCTTTCGGGCCAGGAATACCGATTTAGAGCCCTCGTGAACGTCAAAAACTAATTGATGTTTAGAGTTTTCCTTCATATAAAGAGGTCCGACCGACACTTTCTCGTCATCGGAGTCTTCCTCACCAAATGTACCGTTAAATGCAATATAAATGAAGTTCTCATATGTGAGTTGATCGCCCGGTGCCAGACTCATCATATCGTATGTTGAACATGAGCCTCCCGGTGCTCGCACTGTAATATGAGGTTTCTGAGTCAATTCATCCCAAGCATAGGCCAGTTGTGTGTTGGGCCGAATAAGAGTCTTCATATAAGAGTGAGTGCTATTTGTCTGATAAAATTCAATGGAGATGTGGGACATGTTTTCTACTCTTATAGGGGGCGGCAGGTTATTAGCGTCGGTGAGCACAACGAAAAGGGTAGCGCTTTCCACCAGAATCTCGACCCGAAGAAAATAAGATTTTCGGTATTCATCGCGAATATTCAAATGGAAAGACTTGGAGGGCTCCACAGCAAAGCCTCCCGACCAGAAACTACTGGCAATGGATGCGATTCGGACACATAAGAGTCGGTCCCTATCAGTTCGCGGCCAATGGAAGGCCACATTAGATTTGGGTAATATACTGATGACGTTGTGCTGCTCTGAAGACTCGGTCGAAGTCATGCACTTTTGTGCGAACTCTAACCGATAAGAACTGAGATTTTCGATTTGATAGCGCGGTGTTATCGTCACTATACTTGTGTCCCGATACCTGTCCCTACCGTTCCTTATATCGATTCCAAACTCATAGACAATATCTGGCTTTTGAGGATCGCTTTGTCCGACTCTCAGTCTTCTAAAACACATTCCTTTCTCCAAAAAGAAAGGGTTAGACCATCGAGGACTCAGTCCTTTCGACTTTCCCAGTCTTAATGAGCACATGTGGGCGGAGTCGGGATCTGAGAAAGAGAACAGTAGAGGCGATATACTTCTTGCGATCTCATGTTCGGCCAACTGTCCGGCGGCCTCATCGGCGCCCTCTTGTTTCACTACAATTGGAAGTCCTGTCCTATTAATGAACCAATACGGAGAGTATATATTGACGACCATTGCAGAAGTGGAACCACTGACCAGTGATACTAATGCGTGCAAAATAAGAAGACGTTTGCGGTTATCGAACAAATCTAAATGAGTTACATAATCACGAGTCGCGCCCGGGTTTATGATTAGGGGCCGACAGTTTGAAAAGTTTTCCATTGAAAACTCAATTGTGAATTGTTCTAAAGGGTTGACGTAATGAATGGATATCTCTTCACCCGATTTAATGGTTCCAATGACTGCAGTGTTTGATATGTGGAATCGCAACTCATAAGGAAGAAGATTTGTTAATTTTAGTGGCGGCACAAGTTTTATAGTGTGGGCGGGTTGTGCTCTATATGACTGTAAACCCGGTCCCTGTGCTCCGACATCTAATGGAAAATTATTTCTTTCTACTAAAACACAGTATCGATAGGAAGAGGCCGTTGAATAGGAGGAATGCTGGTTACGGGTCACTGCGAACGGAGTGCAGATCTGGAGCTCAGAACTGGTTTCACTACATCTGCGAACGTGTTCCCAATTGAGTGAAGACTCACACATATTCACTCCGACATCACAGGGACGGACTTGTATTTTATTGCGAACTAAACGCAACGGCACCGGAAGTGTTGCCTTTGAATTGATATAAAGACTTTCGTTTGTGTTTTGAAACTTCAATTCAATTGCATTCGAAGTTTGGTTTGATATGAGAAGAGCCGAACGAATGGTCACCAGTTTTCGTGCTTTTGGTTCCAAATCTATTGAGAAGACTATTCGTGCCGTTTGATTGATGAATATCTCTGACTCTGCCTCACGAAAATAGATACCGACCCGATTAATTGTGACGGGAAAGACACTCTTCCAGCCATCGACAGTGACAACGATTTTATGGGTCTTTTCGAGATGAGAGTCCGAGTGTCTCGTTTTGGCCGATGTTTTCGATATCGAATCAAAACTGAATGGAATTATTTCATTTGGTTCGACAGAAATCCATTTCAAATCGGATTTTGATTCTGAATTTAACACTATTTGTGCATAAGTTTCGGTTTGATGTGAGTCTTGAACCAAATGGAATCGGAGTCGACATCCCGTCTCGTTCTTAATGGCGTACGGAATAAATGGCGTTCGATGTCTGAACGTTCGCTTCGATGCCGACATATTCATAAAATTCTTGATGTCTTGAATCCAGGATTCGGTGACGTTTTTAATGAGTTCTGCGAAATGACTGCTAATATTGATATTAAACAGTTCTTTGACTTCGAACTGAAAGGCAATTTTCTTGGTGTGTGAGTCCAATGTCTTTATATGAAAGGGTCGGTCGATTATATTCCAACTCAATTGAAATTTGCAGTCTTCTATGAATGGTTCCCAACCGGACAGACCACTGTTGAAGTAATTACAAGAAAAAGCCATTTGAGAGAAGCCTTCTTTAAGTTGAACGCTATTGTGTTGCATAAGTCGGAAGTCTTTGGTATTGAGCTCCAGAAGTGGAACATCTGTTTCATTGCAATCGTCAATCAGACAAAGAGTTCCGTTTTGTATCCGGACTTCGATAACAGAAAACTTTGAATAAATGGACTGATTTTGCGAACGAGTGTTGACTATCACACTATGACTTTCAGGTATTTTATCCGATTTCGGATGTTTGGCGTTTCGGGTCAGCCATAGGGCAGACTCATTGATACTGCCGTTACAAAACTGTAGAGCTCGAACACAGTCATCATATGCGAAGCCCAGTATCTCTAATCGTTTGATACTTGAAGATAAGGCAATACCATCTGATGATTGATGTCTGCTTTGATCGTTCGATAGATGATTAAAAGAGTGGTACGGATTATATGAGAGTGTATTAAATATATGCCAAAACATAAGGACATCATTATATGAAACGCGAAGATTGATGTTTGGGATATCAAAGGTTAGAACTAATTCTTTGCTACTGTTGTGAGACTTTGCGCTCACGATTGAGAACTTGTTTGCTGTCAAATCAGTGACAGCACTGACTGCTGTCATCGCATTCAGACCGCAATCATCGGCAGACTTATCGAACTTCGGGACAATGTTTTTGCTTTCGACACTGATTTCAATAATAGTTTCCTGAAGAATAGAAATACCGAAGGGTTTACAAGAGTATAGTTCTTCAACAGTCAAACTCATTGAATGATTTCCTTTTCTTATGTTTTTTGAACAGTCGAGTGAATAGACACTTAAGTCACGTATTTCGGCGAATATCACGTGATTTCTTTGGCTTCCATTTCGGAACTGACGAAAATCGGAACAAATGTGGTTTTTGAGAGAAATGTGTCCCAAATGGCTGACTATTACTTCATAACTAGAGGGAGACGTTGGAAGTATTATAACAGGTGTTTGGAGATAGACATTCAGTCGGAAGTCTTCGATAAAAGGACCAGAATTTTTGGAACGAGAACTGCTAATTATTTTTGATTTGGTAACCATTCCTAACGCCACTTCTGTTGCCGCCGCCTTCACTCTGTCCGAGAAGACAGTCATATACTTCTTAAGGTTTTGTGAACAAAGGGCTAATTCGTAGACCAATCGACTCGAATGAACGTATAAAAGGGACGCCATTTCAATATTAATTTTGAGGATATTCTCACTAATGAGGCGTCGAATCGAGAAGTAGAGCGCCTTCTCGTCGTTAAAGTCAAGCATTTTAGATATTTTCGACTCAGAAAAAGAGTCGTTGAGCGGTGTTTCCCGACCGAGACTGACCACTCGCTTGTGTTTATTACTGGTCTCATCGGTCACCAGATCCAAGACCTGTAGGCCATCAAGTTTACCATCGATTCCAATCTCATTGGAACAGACTTTTATAGTTATTTGACAGCCGTTTAGTGAAGCGGTGGCTAACTTTGAGGTGTCGTCGTCGGCCATAATTGCACTTTTGGTTCTCAGAAGAACCAGATTTAGATAATGACATTCGAAAAGAAGATTTAATTGAATACTCGACTCATTCGACAATTGGTTGACTTTTTGTCTGTGAAAGCCTACAATTTCAGAACAGGTATTGAGCTCTTCATTACAGAGACTGGAATTACTGATTTCGACACCGATTTTGACGTTTGAAAACTCGAATTCCATTAAAT
This sequence comes from Euzetes globulus, assembly GCA_034695525.1. NCBI lineage: Eukaryota > Metazoa > Arthropoda > Arachnida > Sarcoptiformes > Euzetidae > Euzetes > Euzetes globulus. The sequence continues at coordinate 14,190 of JAQIWP010000281.1, forward strand.
TGTTTGTCAGTTTTTCAGATGCAAAAGTAGGCGACGAGGGGTTGTCGGAAAAGGTCATTAAAGCGAACGACGCGTTCTTAATCGAAAAGTTCAATTGTCCAAAGACTGCATCTCTGGTCACAAAGATGTCGTCAATATTTGTTATTTTTGTTAAATTTTCTAACGAATTATGTTTTTGAAGTTTATTATCACTATTAAGACCATTGACTTCACTGGTCATCCCTTCCGAGTTGGCATTTGATTTGAGGTCATCACTGTTGGGAACGGTATACCAATTGGGAAACCAGTAATTCAGAGACAAGTAGTTGCCGTCCGTTGGCTGCGATTCGTTGTTTTGTTGACTTTTATCACACTTTGAAAACACGACTTCTCGTAAACAACAGATCTCTTCAAAAGACAGGTCATATTCAATGCGTTCTTTAACTAATCTCATGTCACGAGTCAATGACTCCGGATGTAAGAGATGGACGTAATAGACATTGCAATATTCGACGATATCCCGGGCTCTTTGGAGGACAAAATACAAGTCTCGACGCCGTCTTTTCTCTCGGAGAGGGTGCAGATGTGAGTCGACCGCGAATTTCCACCAAAGTTTTGCATTTCCTATTATGGGTACAGACGGCCGCCATTTCCGGTACTTCCACAGTGTGTTGGCTCTATTGAAAGCTATGCTCCACTCCATTATATGTTTATATTGGATGGCAGTCAAGAGGACAGGCACCTGGTCCAATTGTAGGTCTATAACTGTTCGCGGGGTTGACCTCGACATCAATGGTTGTTCAGAACAGTTGCGTTTTAGGTAAGCCTTTCCGCTTACAGGGGCCAGAATGTACTCGTGGTCAATAGGCATGTTATTGAAATCGGTGCTCCGGTCTAAGTGAGAGCGCATTAATTTGACCACTTCTGACAGCTCTAAATGACTGAACAGTTTGGTATTCGTGTCCCAATAGATGCTAAACCCTTCCAGTTCTACCAGCTTTCGCATGTACTCAGAGTTGTCCCTGGTCACATATTTTGGGACCCAGTTCTCGTCCGTACTGTGAGCCGACAGGTTCTTGATTATAATTCCAGCCGCAAATGGAATGCCAGCGATTGTCGAACTGTCCTCATATCTGATGTGAACGGATCTGATCTTCAACTGAACGTTTTCAACGATATTACTGACGAAATTAGATCCATAATTACGCCACGAAAAATAAGAGGACGCGTAATAGGACTGCGACTCCTTCTCTGTCGAGTCGTGAACGGCTTTCCATCGCGACTCAGTTGAGTCCAATTGAGATATCTTTTGGTTTTGTTCGTTCTTCGCCTCTTCCTCCTCATTGTACTGATGAAGCAAACAGTATCAATAAATAGAGGAATATAATCGGGTTTAAGATAGGTATACACTGAAATCAGTGATGGGTCGTCCAATTAGAAAGAGTTCATCAATCGATATAACCCACGGCTCGCTCTTCAGTCGATAGACAGGGATTTTCAAACTTATTTTACCGATGAATCCTATGCCACACAAATCGCTATTAAAACTAATTTAAAGTCATTCAGTGAATCAGACCATTGATTATTTCGAGAGGAAGTGCCAGATGTTTGAGTGCATCCTTTCGAAGAGGAAGTCCCTCCAATTCGACTTCACCTAAAGATATTGATGTAAGTCATGGCAATAGTGAAGACAATCCAATTAGTCTCATACCATTGTGTAAAGCGATGGACAACTGGTCGGTCTCTACGTTACCGAAGTATTCACCGATGTATGAGTTGAGAACCCACGCGACCAAAGAAGACAACATCGCTGTCACCGATCGACTCAATCAGTTTACTTCAGAGTTTGTCCACAATTTAGTTCCACTTTAATTGATTCAATCATTTCGTTGAATCGATTGAATGCAAGACTCGTTTAAAGACTTTTGAAAATCAGCCGAAAGACTACTCGACGATAGAAATGATTAAACAAATGGATGCGAAAACTCGTGAATTGCTATTAATTTATCGAAATTCAGATGAAAACAAATATTTGTTAAACAAATGTTTAGTGTATTTGTAATTAAATTGATTTAGTGATGTGTTGAGTAAAATGATCTAATCATAAGTCAAGTGATGGCAATTAAACGCAACAAAGTGTGAGTGAGTTAAACATTTCGTGTATTTTAAGAGTTGACTCAATTGACTGAACATCACATCAAAAGCCAATGTATTTGTGATGCAATACTTGGATAACAATTTGAGGCTCAAAGTCATTGTAAAACTTTATTCAAAAACACCGTTATATCTATTAAGGGGTAAACACTGTTTTCTGTCTGTAGGGGCAATAAAAGCTGTCATTTGGAGCATATCTGTTGTTAACATTTGTTTTAAGTACAGATGTGTTGGTAAGGGTACAAAGTCTTGAATGAATTTTCCAAATCGACAATTGTGCCAGAATATAGACCAGGCTATTAATAATCACTTACTGACACGAATATCGCACATCCCTTCGTTGATATGTTTGGATTATATGTCAAGAAATTGATTTGATTTTATGATAACCTTTTATTTGAATACTTCTTTCAATTGGACAAAATTTTAAACTATTTTTACAATTATTTCAATTATAATATAATCAATAAAATGAGAGAATTGGACAAAAATTCAAACGATTACTCAAAGCTTACAATAATTATGAATAAAATAAATTGATTTAAATTCTGAATATTTAAAATTCTCACATAATATAAACTGAAAGGTGTTTTGAATTGTGGAAAATTCAGTCGAAAATTAGACAATTAAATACAATGGCTTTTATAATACATTATAAGTAAACCGATTATTGAATACCAGAGGAATAAAAAAGTGAAGACCAATAGGAATTTACTGTTGCGGTTGTGGTGTCAACTGTCCGGCAGACTGTTCCAGATTCTTGAGCAGTTGGTTCAGCCAATTGCGCGTCGATTTGTCGTCTTTCAGACAATTGACAAAAGTGTTGTCCTTCAGTTGATCGGGAAGACATTGTCGGAGCGCTTCTCTGGCCCTCGGATTGTCACTGAGACGAAGATAGCATCGAATGACATGTTTAAGGAGTCGGGCCGACTGTTCCTTTGCCAAAGACAATACCATTTTGCCTAAAATCATAGCCACGTGTGAGAATCGGTCATAAGTTTGGCAAATGTAGGAGAGGCCGGTCTCGTCCAGGAGTATCTTCTGGAGTATGAAAGTGGCCACAGTTTTGCTGAGTTCGCTGCCGCTCTCCATAATTCTGAGGCAAAGGGGTATGATTTCAGTGGTGAGCAAAAAGTTGATCACTTGTTGTTCGTCAGTCTTGACCAGAGCGCCGATCACTCCCAGACTCGTCAGTCTTAAGTACTCGAACGGACGTGTCTTCGAAGTGGACGTCGTGTGGAGGAATGGATACAAAAACAGGGGAATATTGGCCGCTAAGAAGGCTGTGCGGGTTTCCTGGTGTGAGGCCACACATTGTAAGAGAGCCAACGCATTGCACACTCGATTCGACTGATGTGCGGTCAGAGTCGGCGGGTTTATAGTCGGGTAGACTGTTATGATCTCTTGGAGTAGGGCTGCGATGGCACCGAAAGAATGCCATAACATTGTGGCCAACTCTGGCACCACTTCCCTCTTTTTGCTCAACTCTAACAATGCGTTCTCTCGGGTCTCCGCGTTTGACAACTCTATTATCCATTGGTATATCTTCTCCTGATCTACAGATTGAGCCGTCGGTACGGCTGCCGAACCGGCTGTCGGATTGTTTGCCATTTTGTCACCTAATTGTCAGTTTTTAATCAAAAGACATCGTTTTAAATAATTTTAAACATATAATAAAAATTGTATAAAAATATTCTTCAAATGAATTAAGTCTTAAATAAAACAAATAATGGATTGAATTAATTGTTTTGATAGATTGAAAACGTCTGCACTTCTGTTGCCTTCAATTGTTTTGAATAAAGCATTGAAAGCCATTCGAAAGGTTTCACTCAAAAGCGCTCACATATCGCACTCTATCGGACGGCTTCACTCCCACACCATTGAGGTCTTCCCTTTTATGACCAGACCTGCAGCTCCCAAATTATACAAGTAATCCAACCATATTTCTCCCCAAGGCTTTGCTTTCCTATTGTTTTAAAGTTATTAAGTCATTCAATTTAAATGAAACTGGCTATCATTATCTTTAATTGATTCCGTTATATTTTCATTGAGGGTACTGCATTTAGCATGTTAATTAAAGTAGAACTGTGTTAGAGCTGGTTTTGATAGTTACTATTGGGATAGTCTTGGTATAATAATAGTACGCTTGTATTTTTAGATTTGTGTAATGATAGCATAATACAATCAAACTTAATATTTATACTTGGCCAAAAAAATAACCGAATTATAGAACATCATAATTTTTCATAATTTTAGCCTATATTCGATACAATAGTATATTATTAATAATAATTTATTATAAAATAAACTGGTATTTTTTATTTATTTTTTGGTTAATTAATATTTGACCTAGGTAGCCAGAGGTGGCATTGTATATATGTATTGTATGCATATTAGATGGAGGTTTGGCCAAACTACTGCTACTGCCCCTGAAAAAAATTTTAAGGGGGAAATGGCTAAAAGCGGACCATTCTTATTATTGATATTTTTCTCGATTCTGTTATTTTGTCGACGATTTTCGGCAATTTTTGTGAATTAAACTAAATTTAGTTAAATTAAGATAAAATCTGCAGAAAAATGGTAACTTTCTGCGGTACGGGCCACCATTTTTTTTAAAGTATCCTTCCCTAATACTCTGATAATCATGGAAACAATTTGTCATTTTACCTTCTCTTAATAATTTGCCTAATTCTTCTCAGATTCTACCCTGTCGACTCCCTATGTATTGAGTGAGAAGATTGACACGAGCAGTTCATCAATATATTTTTTAAATAAATATTCTGTTTTATTCGTTAAATGAAAATTACATTCAGTATCAAAAAGTTCTTTAATAATTAGCGAAACAATTAATGCAAATACCAATTGGATCTGTATTTCTGATCACTTTTATGGGTACTTCATCTAAATTGGGTAATTAACCTAGATAATTCAATTTGTTTCAGATCTGAGTCTCTGTCTCAGAATTGATCGAAATTCTGGTGATGCGGACTTAGTTGGCCTTCCAGACGGTCAGCCCTCTGGAAATGACAGGTTTATTGTTTTGTAAACTTATTATTTGTGATTAATAATTGGAACTTTCGATTGTCAGTATATATCCATTGGTGGCTATAGTTGTGGGGGTCTTCCTCTTAGTGGCATTTGATTTAATCCTAATTATTCTAATTTATTGGTGTATAACAAGGAAAAAATTGACAAAAAAGAAGACCAGTTCGGAGAAGACCAGTTCCGGTTCGAAAAAATGCCATATATTTGATAATTTTGACTGATTTTTCGGTTCCAAAGCAGAAAATAAGGAGGAACCAAAAGCCTCCCACCTAGACACTATAAATGGAATCGACTCTCAAACTGTTAGACAAGAGCTTAGAAGAGAGGACATTCATAAACTTAAATCAATGGAAAAGTGATGAAGAAATGAATTGGATTTTTATCTTAAAATCAGAATATTTATGAAATAACTTCCGACAGAAATAAAAGTGATTTGGGTTTAAATTTTAATTGATTTAGAATTAGGGGTAAAATTGGAATATGACGTGAATTCCTATCGAAAAAGAAATCAAATTTATTGGAATCTGAATTCCAGGAACAATAGAATTTAATAAGTTAACATGGAGCTTCCATTTCTGAGACTTGTTAATTGTTAATTGTCTTCACATGTGATAAACGTAACATCACTGGTCTATTTTTATCATGGATTTAACATGGTTTTAAAATTAGTTTATCATTACTGGGTACTAAATGATAAATGAGCATGTCAAATTTTTAATGTTTAGTGATTTTTAACAGAATAAACAATTGATAGCAGTATTATATTAATATTGGGACGGGGTCTTAGTCGGTGCTACCGATCAAAGCAATTATATAAACAAACTGAATCATTTGAGCATGAACGCTTTATCTCTTCCATTTAGATTGAGAGTGGCAAATTTTGAGATTAGATTATTTGATGCAAACAAAAGTAAAAGGTATGGAAAGAATGGAAAGAATGGAAAGAATGGAAAGAATGGAAAGAATGGAAATGACAATTATAGAGACAAGTGAATGGTTTGAAGCCATAAACATTACAATCGATAGCTTCTGCGTCTTATCCGAACATTCAGTGGTATGTAAGACATGAGCCCTAAAGCAGTCATACCCTCAACAAATCACATCTACTGAATATGAACTGATCGTAAAATGATGCCCAAAAACTTGACCATGCATCTATCCTCTGGGTCCATCCAACCGAATCATTTGACTTGGATATTTTCGAAACAACTAATTATGATAATGTTCTAGCACATAATCAATGGACATTTTATGCAAATTCTTTTAATTAAGGATTCAGTTTTGGGAATAAATAATTATTTTGAAAAACCATTTTTCTGTCCGATATTTGCATAATCGGTGAATATATAAGGGATATGAAGGGTGATTGGAGCATGACCAAAATTGATGTCCACAAAATGTGCTGGTCTATGGAGCATTTTTCATTGTTTAAACAGGTTTGGGAAAATGAGGGCTGTGTTCGGTCTGTTTAGACATAGCGGAAAGCCTACGATTTTTTCATGACTGCAATACTCTCTGTCAGGAATATATAGTTTTATGATTGAGACCTGTGCTGAGTGAAGGCGCTCTGAAAGCGTCATTGAGGCCAAAATAAGCTTATGCGAGTCGCGCCCCGTTCTCGCGTTGCTGGGGCAGAACAGCACAGGAATAGGGGCAGCACTGGATTTGACGCGTCTGAGCGCTGGTAAGGCTGACGATTGGTTCGACGTATAGCTCACTGCGAGCCCAATATCCGCACATTTGGGAGACATTTGAGAGGCATAGGCACAGCACAGCCATTGCCTCAATGCACTACTCTTTCGGTCATTCACTACATTTGACTCCATTTCCGTTCAATTCATTGTTTTTCATTAGAATATTGTCTTTAAATTTGAATATTCTTTGTTTGAAGTGTGATAATAAACCGGGTCTTTTCCCACCACTAATTCAACCAAAACAAAAAATAAGTGAAAATATTTGATCAAACCTGTTAACTGTGAGCTTGGTCTTTGGGGTAAATGAACTGGACATTGCGGGTCAGTTCGTGTCAAGTGATCAGCACTGGTGGTCATCGTATGTGACCCGAAGTCACCGGCATTTCGGCAAAACTAATGTAAATATTTCTTAAACTTATCGAAACTGAATATTTTCGGCGAATATTTATGAAAATAAAATCAAAACAAACGCTTAAAGCAATGTATTGTCAGTTAATCTAAGTTTTATCTCAATTTGATTATCAAAATCTCTACAAAAACTTTAAATTGAGTTAAATATTAAATAATCGATAAAATGGATACAAAAATAGCGAAATATTTTTGCATATTTTGCGAGAATTGTACTAATTTTGAGTCGATTTCTGAGGCATACAATCACTACAAGAATCACATGAATTGTGTCTATTATTGTCCGGATTGTGACAATAAGAGGAAATGCAAAGAGGATCACATTGAAAATGATGACAGCTTTAAGTCAGAGCAGGGACTCATCGAGATGTGGATCGAGCGCTTCCTGGCCTACCAGAGCGAATTCATTGACAAGACTTATGCTGATCTGTTCCGCTCGACCAAACTCTTTTCCGGATGCGCTGTTTGCGAGTCTTTTCTTCGTCTCTGCACTTATAACGACATCGAGTATCAGAGGGGAGACATTCATTGGTCTTCGAACCAGTCGACTGCCAACGAGTCGAGACATGCCTGCAGTCATTTGCGGTATTACCCCTTCGAGTGCTTCCACTGCGAGAAAGCCGGCAAATACCACAAGAAGTGCGACATGAGTGAAATCACCCGACATATTAGGAACAGTCACTCCATGAGCGCTAAAAATCCCAATTTTGAGTCTTTCATAAAATGTGTTAAAATCCAAAAACTTGAAAGTCTTATTGAATTTAGTTTTAATAACCGGTGTCAACCCGGATCAGCTCTCATCAAGAGAACTCACGCACCACCACCACCCGTCACACCTGTCAGGAGCTCCAGAAGAATAAGCCAGTCGTCAAAACCATCGCCGGTTGTGAGCGAACCAAAAGCCAAAAGACCTAAAATCGAGGCCCAAATGATTGTCATTAATAGCGATACTAATGATGAAAATGGTATGAAATCGAGTCCAACCAAAAACAAGAACACAACCATTTGTAGCGACAAAAATGATGTCGTTCTGAGTCTGAAGAAACCAATCACTTCTATTCAGAAACAAGAGGTGAATACCAATCAGAAGACTATAATCCAAAGCATTAATAATGGAGTCAAAGGCAACAACAGAATGAGTCCTTCGAAGGCAAAGGTTGAAATCAAGTTTAAGCCGATCGCAAGGACTGGTTCCACTCCTGGGGTCAACAGTTTTAGCGTTAGATCGAAGCAAAACAAACTGATTAGTGGCGACCAAATCATTATAAAGAAAGTAACTGAACCCTCGAGTGGTGGCCTCAAACCAATCAGTCTTATCAACAAAACGGCATCAAAAATAATAACAAAACCAGTCATTCAAACGTTTCAGAACATAAGTTTGAGTCAACAGTTCTCTGATATGATGGATGAAGAGGAAGACAATGGTCTTCAACTCAATTCGATTCCCGATAAAATGATTCAAAACGTTAATTATTTTTGTATATTCTGTCCGGAAAAGCATTCGGACAAAGAGGAGGCCTACAGACACCTCCAAAAACATGTTGATTATTATCCTATCGTATGTCTTAAGTGCGGCGAAGGACTCACTGATTGCCAATCATTTATGAAACATCACAGAGAATCACATCCGGAGGCAGTTAAAGGAAAATATAAGAAGAAGGAACAACCGATTATTGACAAATGGATTTCGTCGTTCCTCTACTCTCAGGCGACCATTATTCGTTCGTTCCCTCCGCGAGAATGTTGTCCTGTTTGTGACCTGATCTTTACCCGCCCCGATGTGGTCAAGAATAAGCCGAGAAGATGTACTATCAACAGAAAAATAGATCACTTATATCGGTCTGACATTTGTCCAAATTTTATAAATTCTAATTCTTTGTTTTGTATTTGACAGACATTTGAGTTATTTGCCCTATGAATGCATTCTGTGCCGACAGTCCGGTCAGGAGTTCTTAGTGGCCTACTTCGAGAGCAAAGCGCACAGTCATATTAAGCTAAAGCACCCGCAGATCGACGATACCGAAGAACGGTGGCAGGTCTTTCAGAAAACTATTTCTGTACCCAAATTGGACGAGTTTATTGAGAATTATTTGTCGGAATTCGGGATTTCCATGCAATTGGAGAGACGTCCCGTCAAGAAGTCTCTCAAATATGGTTCATCACCAGAACCGGTCCGCACGAGTGGTTCCAATTCACTGCAATTGGACGACAGTTCACTCAACTTGCATATGATTTTCTCGGATATTATGGAAAATCAAAACGAGACGACAATTAATACTAATGTAAGCACAAAATCAGACGACGAATCAGTTGTTGATGACATCGACATCGATGATGACATGGATTCACCCGTTCTTAATGAATACAACAACAATTCCAATGACAGCAATATTGTGGTCAATGTCTCACCGCTTAATCTCTTCAACAAAACTACTTCAGATGATATGGAAGAAGAAGAAGAGGAAGAAGAACTATATTTCTGTATATTCTGTACTCAACCGCAATATTTCACAAAAATGGACGCATATTCTCATTACGGGTCACATCTTGAATACAATCCAGTTCTGTGCAAAATTTGCGAACAGAGCTTTGCCGATGTGGGTCATCTAATGACACACCATCAGTCTATCCACTCAACTCAAGACAACGTCGACTATGAGATTCGTGAGGACCAGGTTTTGGTCAAATGGGTCAATGAATTCCTGGAATCGCAAAAGTCTATAAAGAAAGTGATGCCGTGTTCTTGTAGTTACAACTGTCCCGTTTGTATTAAACTGATCGGCAGCGAGTTGTCCGACATTTCTATGCCGTGCACTCAGCACAACGACGTTATATTCAGTGTTCACATCCATAAACACTTGAATTACTTTCCCTATGAATGTCTGACCTGCAAACGAAACAACCGATCAGTTCGGGTCCCAAACTTGGATGCGATGGCAATGAATCACTTGAAAGAGCACAACATATCGAACGCTTCTATGTCTCAAGTGGTCAGAAATTTTCCCAAAACACTAGTTATCTCTCAACTGGAAAAACTGATCGGCGATTCTGTTCATCGGAAAAGAGTTTCTGAAAAGAAAAGCCGTCCCGACATTAATCAGTTTAATTGTTTTCAACAAAAGACTGCTAACAAAAGTAGTATTCAATTGAAACCCATTGTTATTCCGAAGAGCGAACCCTCCTCTTCAAGGTCTTTGCCAATTGTAAGTCTCTTTTTTGAATTACTCGGAGAACTTATTTGTAATTCTTTCGATTTATAGAAAACACAACACATTCGACTGGAAGGGGGAAGAGTTGTGAATCTGCCGCAGAGGTTGGCCGCCAACGTCTCTGACACTAATGGTTCCAATGTTAACACAATTTGTAACATCTGTTGCACTCATTGCCGCAAACTTTTCCCAAATAAAAGATTATTTAAAATACATCACAATCAGTCACATCCGGGAAAACCTATTCTCTGTTCGAAAAATATTTAAAACTATTTCGTCAATGTTTTGAACAAATTCTGTCATTTATTTATCATTTATTTTTAACTGTTTATATGTTTATTTATATATATATATTTATCTTTTACTTAATTTCAAAATTTTCTAATCAAATCAAATTAAATTAAATTCATTTTCCAAATAAAGTCATTTTTATACAACACTTATCTCTTGTAGGAATCGTCGTATCCATCACTTATTCCAAATGAAGGATAAAAGATCCTCGTTTAAAATCTCTATTTTGAGTAAATTTGTCTTGTGATTAAATTAGATGTGAGCAAGGCAGCAATTTATTTGATCAGATTCAATGGAAATAAGCTTGATAATGACAATTATTTTTTGGGAATATGTGGGTGGCCAATCACTGGAATCGCCATCAGTCTGTTAAATCATAAATCAATAATAAGCAAGGCTAGAGCTATTATAACTCTGTAATTCTATAATAGCTCAGCTATTTTGAGCTATTGTGAGAATTTCAAGCATTAATCACTTTGAAAAATGACACCCATGATCAATTCTGGTCTCTATAATAATGTTCTGACAAAAATTCCCAAAATTTGTTTATTTTCAAATTTATAAAGGACCATAAAATTCCAGCAAAACGTATAATTGTTGCATGCTATTAAATTTTTGACTAAATTTCTTGTTAAATTCAGCATACATTTAAAGTATGGGTTTTCCACTTAACACATAATAATTGAAAAGAAGAGTATTTAAAAAGATTGAAAAGTTGTTCGTTTATTCAAATTGACTGATAAGTTGTCAAATTTGGTGGATAAGCATCAAACATATCAGTGTGGTTTAATAATTGTCAAAATGAAAGTCTTGTGCTTTGCATTCTTATTTGCCATTCTAATGCTGTCTACCATTGAATGTCAAAGAGGCAATGGTGGTTATCGACCAGGAAATCAAAGACCTGGCTATCAGAGACCTGGATATGATAACAGGCCATCGTATGGCAGTGGATTTCCCAATTATGGCAGACCTAATTATAACAGACCTAATTATGGGCGACCGAATAATAACAGACCTCCGTATTACAGACCGCCTTATTATAGGCCTCCCTATACTTCATACCAATAATGTGGAAAATACGGTAAACTTTTGACAATATATTACTTTCTTTCGACTGTTTGCTAATTATTATATATTTCTCACTAAACAGCAATCGAAGAGCACTTGACCTTAATTTGAAGCGGTTTCTGGAAATTTCAGCCATTCTTTAGTTTTCACTTTCCTTTGATTTATTACATTTGAAATGTATTGACATATTTCTTGTAAAACAAACAATCTTTTTTTAAAGAATTTTTATTGAAGTAATATTTTCTTCGGTTCATTGATTTTTCAATTATTTATAAAAATTTAATTCTAATTAACAAATTTTTAATGAGAGGTCAAAATTCAGATGTATCACAATTATATAGACAAATATTAAACAGGAATTTATATTAAATATTTTTATCGATTTTTAATCATGTAAATCATGTAAAATTAAGCCTGGTTTAAGGCTGACCTCGACTCGACTTCATTTCAGTGGGAATTCCCATCGAAACCATTTATGAATTGATGGTTAACTCAGCGAAACTTCCAAGCATTCAATTGAAGTAAATATTTGTCAGATTCTTTTTCGGACAAATCTTTTGTCTATAAAATGTTTTCTGAATTAGCGAACAATTTATTTAACGCCTTATCATTGTTTCAGTCGAAGCGAAAACTTGTCAAAGCCTTCCAAAAGTTTTCATTTCATAAATCTTTCAAAAGTATTGAATATTATTCTTAAGTTGTCTCCAGAAATGTTGAAAACAAAAATTTCAGTTTTATTTGTGCTTTCAATTGTTTTAATGGCTTCTGTCAGCTCCCAGTTTTACGGCGGTTATTATCCGCGGCCACATTATGGCGTCGGAAACTACTATCATCGACACCGCCCTAACTACAATTACAATTATGGTTTCAACTATGGCTATGGGTATCGACCTCACAGACACTACAGGCGCTGGAGAAGATATCATCAAAGACCAGTCTGTCTTGGACTTTGCTTGGGCAAAAAATAGCTTTTCCCCAAATAAAATCAAGTTTGAATAAAATTGGATTAATTAAAGCAAAACTATTCTATAATTCAAACGTATCTATCAATTGTTTAAAATTGCTTTAATTTTAGAAATTTAATTGAAATAAAATGTAAATTTTTTATATAATCTTCTTCATTGAATGACATACATTCTAGTTGTTTTTAATTAACATTAATTATCAATAATCACTAAAAATAAAATTTTAATCCGGATCATAATTTGAAATTTCAAATCCGGTCTCGTGTTCGGGACTCGGTTTTCGGGCAATATCGTTGGCCAATTATTTTGCAGATATTATTGATTCCGCGTAACTCAGCCTCAATATCATTGATGGTCTGAAGAAGATTAGAAGAGCAGTGCTGATGGAGGACGGGTAGTATGCACTGCTGCAATGTTTTAACCGCACAACAGATTTTGCGAACATTTTGTTCACCTTTTGTGATCTCTTGATACTGCTTTTGGCACCTCTCATACCCTTCTCTCGCCTTCGGATCAGTACACTTGTTGTTCTGATCATCATCAGCAGTGGGTGAAATTGATTCTGGCGCTGGTTTGTCCCCATTAGGTCTGTCGTCCTGTCCTTCTTTGATTGGCTTGTTTTCAGAATTTATTTCGACATTCGGTAGAGTTTTGTCGTTTGGTTTATTATTTTCGGGTTTGATATCGTTTTGATTGCCGTCCTTTTGTTTGTTAATGTCTTCAGTTAAACAAAAGTAAAACAAAACACAGAATATAAGCAAATATCTAAACATTGCTTTGAATTCTTTTAGTCTAATAGTTGACGAGAAAATGAACTTTTTGTAAAATGTTGTTTCCTTTTATGTAATCAAACTTTCGACAAATGCATTGATTTTAGCGTGAAATAAAAGTTTATCCCGGATAAGTTTGTTACACTTGTTAATTAATTTAATCGGAATCATTTCATGAAGAGACAGGATAGGCTGATGACTGATAGTATAATGATGAAATGAACTACAAACAAGTGGCTCTAATGTCAGTTCTATGACAAAATTAAACATTCAATTAACTGTGGTCAGTAACAGGATACTACCAACCAAATAGACATGAATGTTTTTGAAATGAATCGTGGCTATGTATAAGAATTAAAACATTCTCGGGAGATACCCGTATATTCCTTGTTAATGTTATTTAATGTAATTTATAAAGATCAAAACTTATAATTTCATAAGATCATAAGATAATTTCTTTAATGAATTAACGAATTTAAAATAATTTATACCATGATTATACTTAATCATTTGCACCGATTAATTATAGCTTTTATTTGATAAATTATCCGTTTTTTGAAATATTGTAATATTCAGTCAGTGGTCAACACTTTCATTACTTTTCGAGTATTTCGTTTGAAAATAAAAGGTTATATTCTGATCTTACATTTCTTGCAATATTTTGCAAAACCTTTGCTTTTAACAAAGATAATGATGGACAATTAGGTTACCAGGTACCTAACACTTTTGTTAAGTTTTCCAAATTGAAAATGAATTACTTGAAAACAGAACCATTAGATAATAAAAATCCATCGATTGTTTTGATTCAAAAAACAGACTAAAATGTTGTCCCTAAATAGTGATTTATGATAGTATTTAAATTCTCTTACACTGAACAGTAACTATAAAGGGACAACACTTTATAAGTGAAATTGCGTTTACTCTTCCATTTGTTTGGTTATTTGAGGGCTAATTATATGGTATTCTAAGATATTTAGTGCTTAACAAAACCAACGCTGATTTCCAAAATATCCCGGTTAATTAATAATTCAAATTAATAACGAATGTAGATTAAAAAGAATAAATTATTTTCTAATTAACTTTTTGTTTTCATTGTAACAATTGTTTTTATAGTAGTCTATTTCCATTGCATAGCATTGGTTTTTTTTCATTAGAATATTCTGTAATCTAACGGTTACTCAAACTTTTTGTGACATCAAACGTATGCAATAAAAGCAATGAATAATCACTTCTACGATAAGAGTGTAAACGTTTTATTCATTTATCACTTCTTATAATACCTTTTAATCAACAGATTCTGCGTTTTTTTCAAATGTTATTCAATATTATATAAACCTTATCTAATGTCGCAGTAATTGCGTTGCGATTACAGACAAATCGCTGCAAAATTAAAGCCATTCCTTACTATATAAACATCGATCTGAAGGCTGTTTCCATTCATTTGAGTTTTGCTTAAAACAACTCTTTTCAGAGAAAAAGTTATTCAAACTTTTGTTAAGTTCTAAAAAAGTACTGTTTTTCTGAGTAATTAAAAATTAAGACGAAATGGGGAACAGAAGAGGTTACGGAGGTCACGACCACCATAGAAATTACCCCGACTTCAATCAAAGATTTGGAATGTCAGAAAATCATGGATATTCACCAATGGCTTTGGATCCCCGTATGGGTCCGGACCCCCGTATGGGTTCTGACCCACGTATAGGTCTGGACCCCCGTATGAGTTCGGACCCCCGTATAGGTTCTGACCCACGTATAGGTCTGGACCCCCGTATGAGTTCGGACCCCCGTATAGGTTCGGACCCCCGTATGGGTTCGGACCCCAGACTGCGTTGGGACCCCCGCATGGGTCCAGTCGGTGATCATTTTAACGGGTACCCTATGGGCAGAAATGATATCCGATTCGGAGCACAAGACTTCGGTGGACTTGCTTTGAATATTTGCGAAGATCCTCGATTTGGTGGTTCAATGAGACCTGCTTTTAATCACAAGTTTGGACGACACTCACGAAGACCTCCATACATATCGAGTAGTTCTTCGAGCAGCTCTTCCAGCAGTGATTCGTCGAGTGACACTAAAAAGAAGGACAAGAAAAAGAAGAAGTGCGACAAAGGAAAGCGCCGACACTTTAAGCAATGGCATCGAATGCGTGATCTAATGTCTGATCCCAATTGGAATAAAGTTGAGTGCACTCTATGCTGGCGTCCGATCCGACCATTGGCTGAGACAGAGGTTCTCGAATGCGGACATCTTTACCATCGA